>MEJB01000031.1:1773304-1802492 GCA_001752375.1 Rhazya stricta
CTTCCGTCTTAATAAATAATTAGGCTCACAAACCGAGCCCTTAGCCTAAAATTACACGTCCAAGCCAGTTGGCATACAAATTTCACACAAAATCTAACAATTTAATAAAGAAAAATTCGGGGTGTTACAAAGCCAGTTGGCATACAAATTTCACACAAAATCTAACAATTTAATAAAGGAAAATTTGGGGTGTTACATGAAATCAGAGAAGATGTCAACTTAGCAAACCAACATCGTGGTGCCTGTTTTAGTCCATAAAGTGACTTATGCAGACGACACACTTTGTTAGGCTCACTATGCGTAAAACCTGGGGGCAACTTCATATACACTTTTTCTGTCATATCCTTATGAAGAAATGAATTATGTACATCCATCTAATGTAGAAACCACCCCTTCGTAGCAGCTACAGCAAGAAATGCACRAAAAGTGGACATCTTGGCTACCAGAGCAAATGTCTCAGAATAATCGATCCCCTCTACTTGGTGATTACTGAATACAATTAATCTGGCCTTCAAAAGCTTAACACTACAATCTGAGTTGTACTTGATTTTATACACCCATCTCTACCTAATGCTTTGTGTCCGGTGGGTAAATCTACCAAACTCCAAGTCCCATTTTCTTTCAAAGCTCGAATTTCGCTCTGTGTAGCTTTACACCAACCTGCATCTTTCGAAGCTTGATGATAGGAAGTGGGCTCAACGCCTGCAGTAACAGCTGCAAGAAAGTCTCTATGTCTGGCTGAAAAAATATCATAACTCATAAAGTGTGAAATAGAATACCGAGTACTTGAGGAAGAGTTAGAGTCAGATGAATGAAGTCGAAGGGGGGTAATATAATCACTCAGTCGAGAAGATCGAACCTTGTTCCGCATACCAGGCCCCAAGCTTGTCAGAGGAGCTACTGCAGTAGCCTGGGACGGGCTCGAAACAGACTGCTGATTGGCARCTGTTGCTTYCGGACTATCGAAACTCGAGAAAGCAACCTCGGGTTCGCTAGTTACGAGTTCGGGTTCAGGTRTTGGTACCAAACTCGCATATTCGACTTCCAAATCCACATTATCAGATTCCAAATTAATCCTCCCATTTGTAACTCCAAGATCACTATCCACACTACCATAAGAAAATTCTTTTTCATAAAAAGTAACATCCCTTGAAAACAAAAAACTCCTTAGTCTCCAAATCATATAATTTCCATCCATTCTTATCAAGAGGGTAACCCATAAAAATATATTTCCTACTCYGACTAGCAAATTTATCCTTCTTAGAATGCAAATCAAATGCATAACACAAACACCCAAAAATGCGAATATTATCATAAGACGGGAGAACACCATACAAAATTTCATAGGGGACTTAAACTTCAAAACTGGAGATGAGATCCTATTGATTAAATAACAAGTAGCAAGGACACGCTCACCCCGATACTCAATAGGCAACCCCCTTTGAAACTGCAGAGCACGGGCGACATTTAAAATGTGTTGATGTTTTCTCTCCACCCTCACGTTCTGCTGCGGTGTTCCTACACAATATATTTGAAAGAAAATTCCTTGTRCAAAAAAATATGATCTCAAAAAATTAAATTCAATGCCATTATCACTAAGAGCAAATTGGCATTTTACCATAGCAATAAATTTGAGAAATAAGGAATAAACTTCAATTTTGTCAGATAGCAAAAGAACCCAAACAGATCTACTAAAATCATCCACTAGAGTTAAGAAATACCGTGCCCCACCCGAAGCTGGAACACAATATGGTCCCCAAAAACCCCAGTGAATAAGCTCAAAAATCCGACTAGCTCTATTATCACTGTCAATAAAAACATCTCTCGTCTGTTTAGCCTGGTAGCAAACATCACAGGCTTTATTCGAACTACTACGACTAATAAAAGGTAAATACTATAAAACATCTTCTGAAGGATGTCCCAATCTATTATGCCAAATGTCCACATCTGTCACTTACCATGTAAGAACTTTCGATTACAGAGAAGTTGGAACAGTACACCAGAAGAAAAGACCCCCACTACGTTCACCTACTCCAATCACAGTCCTTGTACATCAGTCCTGAATAACACACAAATCATGAGTAAATAAAACATCATAGCATTGATCATCAATCAAACATGTAACAGAAATTAAGTTACAGTTCAAATTAGGAATATAAAGGACATTCTTCAAGCTCAAAGTATCAGTAAGATCAACTCTACCCTGCAAATTTGAGTTAATAACACTACCATCAGGCAAAACCACTTGATTAAACAACCCCTCATGACAGTCAACTAAACAATGTACGATATCSTAGCATGTACTRTAGCAYCGGTATCCAAAATCCAYGGTAAATTGGAAGACTCACCTATCAATCGATCARAGGAAGTGYCATTACCAATTAAATTCATCAAACGGGACCACTGCTCATTGGAAAGCGAGAATATGACCCGAACTGGTTAGACTCAAGCCCTAAACTCCCTGTTGGAATGGACCTATTGTTGCAGAAAAATTTGCGAGCTATTGCTGCTGCTGGAGGCTTGTCTGTTACTGGACCAGACCTGACTGGAGGCCCAACTGCTGCTGGACCAAACTACTAGCTTATGGACTCGGGCTGCTAGAAATTTAGAGGAGCTAGTGGTTGCTGGCTGGACTGTTCGCCAAGACTATTGGCCCCGAGGTTATCCACCCTCTCGAACTGCTGCTCTGCCACCGGAAACTACCCGGTGTGGACGCTCATCCCACCACTCCGAGGATCCATTTTTCTTGAAGCAATTTTCAACCTCATGTCCCGATTTTTTACAAAAATTATAGAACAAGTGTGATTTATCACGAGAATCACTAGCAGAAAATTTATGAGTCCCTTGCAAAGCTAAAGCCATAACATCATCAAAAATTGATTGTACCTTAGTTTTCTGTAAACGCTCCTCCTATCTGATCGTGTTATATGCCCTATCAAGAGATGGAAGCAAATTCTAAGATAGCAAAGAGGACCGAATAGCACCATATTTATCAACATTTAAGCCATACATAAAATCATGAAACTGATTCTCATCCCTCATAGCCTGCAACAATTCACCAATTCCACCACACACACAATTTGGTAATGGACTATAGGTATTCAATTCATCCGATAATGGTTACAATTTCCCAAAATATTCTTCAACAGTCATGGAACCTTGAAAACAAGTAGTGAGTGCTTGCTTAATTTCTTGTTTTCAAGTACCATGACTAACACTGTGTCATTTTCGCAATAATTCCCATGGGGGAAACACCTCTTCAAAGTAGGGAATAGTTTTGTTCGAAGATGAATCAATGGTGTTCATCACCCATTGAACCAAAGTAGCCTGTAAACATCTCCAATCAAAAAACTTTACAGGATCAACAGGTTTAATTTCAGTGCCCTCCAAAAAACCAATTTTTCTGCGTGAAAGTAAAGAAAGTTTCACAAATCTGGACCATTCATCATAATTCGAACCACCAAAAATAATGGGAATAATAATATTACTCGGAACATCATTTGGACTACGATAATAAGAGGAAGTTGGATCGGGTTTTGCCGGAGGTATTTTGGAACCACCCCCAYTGTCGTCTGAACCGCCGGACGCAGCAGTGGTGATTGAGATGTCGTTGGACATGGTGAGGGAGGCGAAAAAATCAAAGGGGTGGGGGCTAGTGTTTCTATTTAGTTAGGCTCTGATACCATGTAGAAAAATATATTTTTCTCTTTTTGATTAATGAGAATGTACAAATATATATAGGGAGACATACTTGATACTCAAGCTATATTACTTGTTATTCAAACTATACAAATATCTTGATACTCAAGCTATATTACTTGTTATTCAAACTATACAAACATCCTACAAAATGTATACTTGCTATTYAAGCTATACAAATGTCCTACAAAATATATACTTGCTATTCAAGCTATAAAAATATCCTACAAAATATTTACTTACTATTCAAGCAATACAAATATTATACAAAATATATTCCAACAGAACTCCTTTGTTGAAATTTTTYAGCGTTTCCTAAGAAATGTTTACATATAGCACATATCAGTGTATTAGTTACATCTTATATACTAGTGTAGGCGGTAACTATTTGTTCAAGTTGATTTGTAGATTCCTGTGCATTAGTTAATGTTTGTTTAGTGGCTCTCCTGATTGATAGTCCATCATTTTCAGTTAACATATTATCCCACCATCCTTTCAACATTCCTGTAAATCCTGTTATAATCATTTTAGTTGCTTCATTATCAGYTTTACCTATTGATTTATAAGCTGATATAGCTATACTCATTTCATTTAATAAATTATATATCTAAAATTCTGTTAATCTATCTAGATTCCAATCATATAAAGTATCTGGATTATAATTAATAAACTGTTCTCTTACTTCTTCAAATTGTRTATCTGTTTRCTCATTTTTCTTTAACTATTACATTATTTATAGTTTTTCCTTTATCTATACTTAAATTTTGTAATTTCTTAGTTATTTCTTTTAATAAAGCATTATCATTTTTTATTGTAAAAGTCTGAGGATTTTCTAACTTAAACAGAGGCTGTTCAGGGTTAATTCTTTGTAGAGGCTTATTTATAGATGGTCCATSTAATTTACTAACTTGTTCAGTTAAACTATGTAATTTTTTATTAGTATAATTATTCTGTTGATAGATCTAATCTATATCCTTTAGTGTCGGTTGAGAATCTTTTTTTCTATTTTTAGGTACTGTCTTAAAAGGACTTGCTACGATATTATTTCCATCAACATTTAATGTTATCTCTTCTAAAGGTGGATYTGTTGAGCTAACTGTTTTACCAGAAGCTGTATTCCAATTTTGTAACATATTTACTTCATTATTATAATTTGTCCACTGTTCTTGGTTTTTTAAATATCTGTCTAACYAACTAAAAGCCCAAATGAACCTTCTCAAAGGATCTTCCATCCTCAAATTTTTCAAACTCTCTGGAGATTAGTTTCCTTGTTCCAAGTAACTTTTTATCAAAATACAGCTTGCATGATTGCTCAAAAAGCTTTGCTAAAGTGGTGACCCCTTCCAAGGCTGATTCCACAGGAGATTTAAACTGACGATTTCGGATCACATACCCAGGTTCCCCAACAACATCAGCAGGCRCACCCCGTTTTCTACCATTCTTAGAATTCTGTAGGATAAGGGTAACTACAAGRGGGACGATGAGCCCAACAATGTAAGGACCTATCTGACTATTTAGTCCCTTTAAATTTTAGTACTTCCCATCTGAGTCTGGGCTGAGAAAAGAGGAGCAATACAATGAAGTCAGATGCTGTGCATTACAAGATGCTTAGGAGCGAAGACAAGAATGATGCTTGTCGAAGGAGGGATCACAAAAGGGACCCCAACAAGTTCAATCAAGAGTGCTCCACTGTTAAGGAAAAAGAGAAATTTAGCGGCGGTAGAGAGAATGAAAGACCGTAGAAGTTTTGAACTTCGGAGTTTCAGAAGTGAGTGTGCAGCTAGAAGTCTAATATTGCTAACGGCCCTCTCTACAGTAATTGTTATCCGAATTTTACTGTAGATTTAACTAATAAAAGTATTTTAAAGACTTTAACAATAAATATTCAGACCAAGAATTTATTTTTAGATAGATCTAAGTCCATGGGATTAGTTTATAGAATCTATTATAAAGTAATGAATACATTAGCACCAAGAGCTAAAATTGTATCTAAAATAGGAGAATCTTTACTATTCAAGTCTAATACTGAACATACTAATACTTTTATACCTAGAACAATACCTTGAAATGAATTGTTACAAAATGAGTCTAAATGGAATTTAGAAAATATACAATTCCCAACAATAGACCAGAAAATAGAATAGAACCAGGAAGACTTTCGAATATAACAGAATATAGTAATAGATCAGTAGAAATTAATTTTACTAAAAGATAATTTTTGAGTAGATTTATAGAAGMTTCATCTTTTGTAAAAGAAGATAAAACAAAATTATATAGTGTAGATTTTGATAAAACAATACCACAGCCTATTTTTCATAAAGATTATAGAGTATGAGAGAGATCTCTTCAGATTTTAGTCCTACAGCAAGTCAAATGGCACCTAACTTACCCTCTTTATTAAACACGATTATATTAGATAATTGGTAGATGAATAAAGATTTATTAAGAAAATGGTTTTATGATCCTAAAAATGATAGTAAAAGAAATTGGTTTTTCAACAAATTTTCACCCCCGGAGAGAGATCATATAAGAACGYTTTGGTACGATGAAATGAATAGGTTACATATTCATTTAGAATTTTTAGTTGGCTAGACAAATATTTAAAAAATCAAGAACAATGGAAAAAATATAATAATGAAGTTAATATGTTACAAAATTGGAATACAACTTCCGGAAAAACATTTAGCTCGATAGACCCTCCATTAGAAGAAATAGCCTTAAATGTTGATGGTAATAATATTATAGCAAGTCCTTTTAAAATAGTTCCAAAAAATATAAATGAAGACTCTCAACCAACGTTAAAAGATATAGATAAGATTCATCAACAAAATAAATATACCAATCAGAAATTACATAGTTTATCTGAACATGTAAATAAACTAGAAGGACCATTAATAAGTAAACCACCTTAGAAGATTAATCCTGAACAGCTTTTATTTAAGCTAGAAAATCCTCAGACTTTTACTATTAAAAATGATAATGCTTTATTAAAAGAAATAACTAAGAAACTAGAAAATTTAAGTATAGATAAAGGAAAAGCTTCGATAGTCTAAACCTTCTCAGAAGATTAACCCTGAACAGCCTTTATTTAAGTTAGAAAATCCTCAGAATTTTACTATAAAAAACAATAATGCTTTATTAAAAGAAATAACTAAGAAACTAGAAACATTAAGTTTAGATAAAGATAAAACTATTAATAATGTACTTATTAAAGAAAATAATCAAACAAATATAGAAAATGAATTAAGAATAAACAAATTAAAAGGCAATATAAGAAAATATACTACAGGAAGAACATACCATAAGACAAAGAATTATTATCCTAGACCCTAATCATTAACTTATTTAAGAATATATCTTTATACCATCTAAAATTATGTAATCTAGGATATCTTAAATTAATTAAAATCTCAGAACTTCTTTGTTGAAATTTTTCTAGATTTGTAGCAAGATTACCTAAATTATTTGTTGACAAAGTTAAATCAAAGATTAGAGAAGCAAATAATGGATGTAACACCCCCAAATTAAGAAACTTTATCCTAACCCGGGAATGTCACCATTTACTTATTGATATGAATTTGTGAAATTTTTGAAATAATAAAAATCTTGAAATTTAAAATAGAAAAGAGATTTATAAAAATCTCAGCAGAGTTTCCTTTGTAATTTCAATAGCCACTCCCTGTATACATTCAAAAGATTCTCAAACATTTCAACACCCATAAAACAACATGCATTCCAATGCAATAAACACCCAATATGATAAGTATTGTATTCCCACAGATCCTTTACCAATCTAACATTTATCAAAACTGAACTTGCGAAAAACAAAAAGATTTAAAACACTATCAGCTAAACCAAATAAGAACTATCTTAATAACACACAAAACCATTCTATCTTATTCAGTAAAAATTTATTTAGAAAATGCTTTAGGGTATCATGGCTTGCCCATAAGCAGCCTTCACGCACCATCTGGCTATACATCACCTGAAATGCAAAGTAAGGGAAATGAAATGAGCTATAAAGCTCAATAAGCAAATCTCATACGTGAATGCATGAATATGCCCTACATGTCATGAATTATAAAATCTCACTTTCTCAATGAAAACTTTCTAAACATTTTCGTTTCATAATCTTTTCATAAAATATTTCCTTTCAAAATGTAAGAACTTTGTAAAACCCTTCATTTCATTATGTTCGTGAGCTCACTGAGTGTAATGCCTAGCCATTGAGCTCTATAGTGGGCCATTATTCTTTGGAACCTAATTACATTTCTACTAGTAGAACTGCAAAGCGGTTAACATTCCTTTACTTTTCCTTTCATCTTTTCACCTCAAAGGAGGTGAACATTACACATCTCCCTATCTTCCAAGAGGGTTGGTTCGGGTGCGTCGGTCCCCCATGGCCCATTTCCCACTCACATCTTTCATGGCTAGGTTTACACTCCTTTCCAAAAATCTTAACATTTTCTTGAACATAATACATTTATAAAATTCATTCCCTTTCAAAATTCATTTCCTAAACCATTCACTTTCTAAATGTATGAATGGTTAATACTTGGAATAATGTAGAATACTATAACTATATGCCCATGACATGAAATACATAACACTGTATTAAAATACTGTTCAATATAATAACTATACGAAATATAAAGCACATGGAAACATTCAACACAATCTCAACACATTTCAATACAGCCACCACATAACACACAAYGAAAAAGGTAGGCGGGTATGGCGATTCACTTACACAGAACTCATATACAACGTATTCAATTTTCCTAAAAGGAATTTAGAAATATCAATACATATGCGTTAATGAAATGTAAGAATTTACTTACTTGGAGTCCTTTACGTTAAAAGTTCTTATTTAAATTGAAACGTGAAATCTCTCAACCGTTCTCAACGTCACTGTGCTCGAAAATGACCTAATTGTGATTACAGAAGGAAAATCCATTTAGTACGATTATCCAAGCTTAGATATTCAATGTCTATTCCATGAACGTTATTTGTAAATTTTTAGTCCATTCTTAATTCTCATGTCACCAAATCATCACATTCTTAAATGTACAATTTAAACTCCTTAGCTCGGGTGTTAAACCTAATCTATGTTCTCCTACAATTTCATTTTAGGACATAATTACATAGGTTATAAATTCTCAACATCGAATAAAAATATTTTCACCTTCTAAATCAACAAACTCCAAGGGTCGTGAAAGTGGCATTGTGCCTTGGGTGTGTGCTCAAGTAGCGTGCGCACAATAGCCCTGGTCGCTTGGGCGATGGGTCGCTCGTTTGCTGGGGCCCCTGGGTGCTCATTCGATTGGGCGCCTGGGCGCCTAGCGCATGGTTGCTGGGCGCCTGGCATATGGGCGCTTGCTAGGGGCTTRGTTGCTGGGCATCTGTTAGCCTAGCAATAGCCTCCAACAGACCTRTTTTCRGCAAGGCTTCCGGCGATTGGTTGATCAGAATTGCAAATCTGGGGAGATCTAGTCGGTGAGGAGCTTCCCAAGGAGACCAGCTACCAACCATAGCAAACTCCACTCAAGAAGAAATCTTGAGCACTTGGTCAAGTCACTGAGCAACGTCAGCAGCGATCGGCGAGCAAGACAATGACAAGTAGACACAGGGGGAGAAGATTAGTTCTGCAGGTCTAGGTTCAAACAAATGAGTGCTCCCTGTTCTGGTCGAAGTCAACGAGTTGGAAGCACCCCGTCGAGYAGCGATCTCCAACACCAGTGCTCGTCCGATCACATAGTGATTGCACAACAACGAGCAGTAAGGATCGATAGCAAACTAGTGATTGAGGAGCTCTTGATAGCAGCAACAAGAACAGCAAGTTTTCAGATCTGGGCAACATACCCTTGCGCGGGTTACAGAAATCGACAACCTGCAAGAAGAGATCCATCAGCTATGCGTGCTGAAGGGACACACAGGTTTGATGCCAGAACTGAACCGTGAGGTAAGATCCAGACCTACGCAGTAGCTCTGGATTTTCGACGGTGAAGCTGCGTCGGGTAGGAGGAAAAGGAGAGAAGAAGAAACGCAGCGGCTGCCAGAAMGAARAAAGGGGTAGGAGGAAGAGGCAGCATGAGTGACAGAAGGAATTTTTTGGAATAGGGGCGGCAGCGAGTAGGGTTTGGGGAGGAAGAAGAAGGTTTAGGGTTTTCTCCCCTTTTTCTTTTTAATATTTATTTCTTTCCTTTTTTTAATATTTCTTTTAAACTTGGGCCGTAACCCAAATGCTTCGGGCCTTCCATTCCATACCCAATCTAGTCCATTAAATTAAATTCTACGGGCTTTTCCTTTCGTTAAAAATCTAGTTTTTTGAATGAAAACGAATAAGCCCAACAAGTCAAGCCTCTAACCAACCAAGGACCCTAATCTGACAAACACGATAATTCCGTACTTATTAAATATACAATTAAAATATTAACCACATAGCAAATTTTCAACCCTAGTTGGCACACAAATTCACAAAGTCAAACAAAATTCATAAAAGTAAAATCCCGGATATTGTAATGGAGATATACCTTATGCTACATTAACTTATAGAGATAAAATAAATTATATAAATACTACAGATTAGAAATTTGTAATGATTTGAGATTAGCAAATAGAATTCAACATGAGAATAATTTATTACATAAAGAATTAGGTRGATTTTATGATCAGTTTGCCATTACTACATAAATTTAAAAGTCCATAGGATTAGTTTATAGAATCTATTACAAAGTAATGAATACATTAGCACTAAAAGCTAAAATTGTATCTAAAATAGGAGAATCTTTCCTATTCGAGTCTAATACTGAACATACTAATACTTTTATATCTAGAACAATATCTTGAAATGAATTATTACAAAATGAGTCTAAATGAATTTAGAATATATACAAGATCCCAGCAACAGACCAGAAAATAGAATAGAACCAGGAAGACTTTCGAATATAATAGAATATAGTAATGGATCACTAGAAATTAATTTTACTAAAAGATAGTTTTCAAGTAGATTTACAGAAGCTTCATCTTCTATAAAAGAAGGTAAAACAAAATTATATAGTGTAGATTTTGATAAAAATAATACCACAGCCTACTGATTCATATAGATCACAGAGTATGAGAGAGACCTCTTCAGATTTTAGTCCTATAGAAAGTCAAATGGCTCCTGACTTACCCTCTTCATTGAACATGATTATATCAGATAATTGGAAGATAAATAAAGATTTATTAAGAAAATGGTTTTATGATCCTAAAAATGATAGTAAAAAAAATTTTTTTCAACAAATTTTCACCCCCGGAGAGAGATCATATAAGAACGCTTTGGTACGATGAAGTGAATAGGTTACATATTCATTTAGAATTTTTTAGTTACTAGACAGATATTTAAAAAACCAAGAACAACGGAAAAAATATAATAATGAAGTTAATATGTTATAAAATTGGAATACAACTTCCGGAAAAATAGCTAGCTCAACAGACCCTCCATTAGAAGAAATA
Source organism: Rhazya stricta (assembly GCA_001752375.1). Taxonomy (NCBI): domain Eukaryota; kingdom Viridiplantae; phylum Streptophyta; class Magnoliopsida; order Gentianales; family Apocynaceae; genus Rhazya; species Rhazya stricta. Next base: position 1,784,501 of record MEJB01000031.1, read on the forward strand.
ACCTTAAATGTTGATGGTAATAATAYTATAGCAAGTCCTTTTAAAATAGTTCCTAAAAATAGAAAAGAGACTCTCAACCAACGTTAAAAGATATAGATAAGATTTATCAACAAAATAATTACACGAATTAGAAATTTATTGKTCTAAACAAATTTTATTGAAATTATATTTTAAATAGAAACTTTTCTTAAATCCGATTCTGTATATTGAATTGTATTGAATTGGTATCAGAGCCAGGTTTTCAGGCCTTAGCTTCTTTGTTGATTTCATTGATATTTATAAGCTTACAAGAGATCTGAATAATTCAGATACAATAATTAAAGTAGATGCCTAAGGTACAATAATTCAACTTTAGTCAATTCATGTTTCTCATTTAAGAGAATTTTCCTCTTTATGTCAATCTGTTGTAGAATCATCAATTTTTCCTTTTTGCTTTAGAATCTTTAGCTTTTGTCGTCCACTTCTGTAAAGTCTTCTTTAGCATCTTCAGCTTTATGTTACATCTTTCAGAAATAATATGGAGGCGACTGCTCAAGGGGTCCAGCAAAAGGGTCGTATTCGTCCATAGTAGAATTATTGGGAGTGTCTTCTTTATCATCCTTGATTAAGTCTTGATACATTTTCTCTAGATTTTTCTTCATTTCATTGAACTCTTTCTTCCTTTCTTCTCTACTTTTCTGTGAAGAGATTGAAGCTTTCACTAAACTAGTCTTCTGATCATTTCTTTTGGCTTCATCGAACTGAATCCATCATTTGATGTGAATTGTCTTGCTAAACAAGTCTGTCCATGACAATCTGTTGACTTGCTAAATTGCCAAACAAGTATCCAAGGAAATTTTGTCATAAAGAAAAATATCATCTGTTTTTCTATTAGAGGTGTAAATTTTGATGGCATCTTCATAAATGATTCATATCTATTTATAATTTCAGGGGGAAGAATATTAGAAGTAATCCCGTATTTTTCCCACCAATTGTAGAACCATCTTGGAATAGGGTTAAGTAAATCTGTTTTGATCTGTATAAACTATAAATGAGTGTAAGGTCTGATAAGAAGAAAGTTTTGCCAAGCATGAATATAATCAAAACATGTAAAAGCTGAGGTTTCAAGTTCAAAGAGGAAGGGAATGCTATCAAAGTAGTTAAAGATGAAGTCTTCCATCTTTKAGGAGAAAGAATCTGTAGTATCTTGCATTTTGAATAAGCTAGCCGCTCATAACTAGGCTTTTCTTTATCTAGCTTCATAGCTTGCTATGTCTCAATAGATTTAGTAAAGATAAGAATGGCTTCATACCACTTTTTTGTCTTCCGTGGATTAGTAGAAATATAATAAAAATCTATGTATAGATACTTGAGAAGATTTCTTTGAAACTCAATTCTTCGTGATCTTCTTCTAAAGTGATTTTCTGTATAGGAGCTTTTTCAAACCATTCACCTGGTTTGATTTGATTGTCCGTTGAAGGTTTAGAACATGAGGGTAAAGAAGGAAACTCAGCTAATCTAGAATGTAAGGCTTCTTAAAGTTGGAAGGAGGGGTTGTCTGCTCAAAAAGGTTTATAGTTCTATTCACAAATCTAGTTTGTATAGGAGATGGAGAAGTATTTKTTAAGGCTAAGAACCTATTCTGTTGTATAGGTGCTTTGGGCTGCAATCCTAGACTACGACTTATGTTTTTCTTGTAAAAATTCACGTGTTAGATAATCTGGTAAAGAATTATCTTTTCCTTTAATATATTCTATAGTAAAGTTAAAAGCAGAGAGAATCGCCTACCATCCTGCAAAAATCTGTTTAGAAACTAAATTTTTAACATCTTTTTCTAAAACATTTTTAGCAGCTTTATAGTCAATTCTTAGTTAAAAAAGGTTTATTTATTAAATCGTCTTGAAACTTAGTAATACATAAAACAATAGATAAAATCTCCTTTTTTAATAATAGAATAGTTTTTCTGTGAAGAAATCCAAATACCAGGATGGTACCTTACCAACTGTTTAGTAGAAGTGTTTGGTAATCTCTATTTAAGAATGCCACCATAGCTAAGCTTAGATGTGTCCGTTTCAACTATCATCAGTGCATTCGAATGCGGAATCCCAAGACAAGGTAATGTCTTAATTGATTCKTTAACTTTTTTTAACTACATTAGTTTGTTCATCAGTCSAAGGGGAAGCATTCTTTCTAAGTCTTTTATATAAGGGTTCAACTATAATTCTTAGATTCTTCATAAAGTCTGATACATAATTTAAACATCCTAAAATCATTGTGATTCAACTATAATTCTCGGATTCTTTATAAAGTCTGATACATAATTTAAACATCCTAAAAATCTTTGTAATTGTTGTTTATCCTTAATTTCATTAGGAAATTTATTTCCAAAATCTATAGCTATACATATAGGTTTGTAGGTTCCTTGGCTTAGTTCATGACCTAAAAATCTACAAGTAGTCTGAAACAATTTCATTTTCGTAGCAGATAATGCTAATCCATTTCTTTTTATAGTTTTATAAAATATGTGCAAATGTTTAAAATGTTATTCAATAGATTTAGAAAATACTAACACATCATCTATATAAACAATATAAAAATCAGAATAAACATTAAATATATCATTCATCATGTTTTGAAATTCTGAAGGAGCATTTTTTAAACCAAACGGCATGACATTCCATTCGTAATGCCCAAAGGGTACTGCAAAAGCAGTTTTATATCTATCTTGTTTTACTATTTGAATCTGCCAAAATCCGAATTTTAAATCAAATTTTGAATATAAATTAGCACCATAAGTTCTTTTTAATAAATCTCTTTTATTATGGAATACCTAATCCATTGTAAAGCTTTAGTTAATGGTTTATAATTAATTACAAGTCTTGGAGCACCTTTTTCTGTTTTAGCTGCATTATTAACATAAAATGCTGCACAGCTCCAAGGAGACTTAGATGGTCTAATCAATTTTTAATCTAATAAGGTTTTTATGTCTTTTTTACAATATTCTAATAATTCAGAATTCATTTGTATAGGTCTAACTTTAATTGGAATATCTTTATCAATAAAATCTTTTTCATAAAGTAAATTCACCATATGTCTTTTTCTGTCCCAAAAGGCATTTGGTAAATTTGAACAAACTCTATGTAATAATTCTTCCAAATCTTTTATTTGTCTTTTAATTTTTTCTATTTCTAATAATTGTTTTATCTTTTCTATCTTAATTTCTTCTTGCAAATAAGATATATGTTTACTTATTGAATTAATTCTTTTAGATATAGTAGAATTTTTAAATCATTTATCTCTTTAGTACTAGGTGAAGAAACAAATTTAAAAGTTATATCTTCATTTAATACTTTTTGTATGAACACCATATTTATCTACCGTAAAAGGATATATTTGTGTAAGAAAAGGGGTACTAATATAATACTCTGTGTTAAATTTTTAACTAAAACAAAGGTATTTTTAAAACATATCTGATTATTACAAATTAATGCATTAGATAACTTATAGTTTACTATCAGTCCAGATCCACTAGCTGAATTTAAACTTTCTTTTAGTCTTTTCAAAGTACTTCGTAGGTATTAGTCCTTCTTGTGTACAGTTCTGATCAGCTCCACTATCTAGTAATGCTATAGTATCTAATTCAAATTTATTTTTAATTTATATATATATATGTACCATCTTTAATAATTTATTTCAGTAATTAATGAAATATAATTTGTATTAGGAGTTTCTATTATTAATGGGTTTGTACTCTCTATTTTTTCTTCTATTATTTGTTTACCTTTATCCTTTTCTACTCTAGTTAATATTCCTACCTGAAATTTAATTCTTTTAATTCTTGTTTTAATTCATTTATTTCTTGTTGTAGATCAGAAATAGTAATCTTATTATCTTRTTTAAATCTAGAAGTTATTTCATTAAAACTAAAAGGTTTAGTTTCTTGCCTATGTACATTAGTTAATACTAAATCTCTTAATTTTAATAAACATTCTGCTTTTATGTCATTATCGTGTATTTTATCTATTAATTATAAGAAAAAATTCTTATCCGATGAGGATATCACATTAATACTTGGATAACATATTCCTATATTATTTACACACTCTTCATCCGCATCACTTCCTATAGAAGTATCTAATATTTCATTTATTCGTTCATCATCGTCGAATTCTTCAAAACTAATAATATCTTCTTCAAATTCGACTAAATCTAAAATCTCTAAAATTTGCTTTTTAACTGACTCATCTATTTCTAAGTTACTAACTTTATCCTGTACTTTGCAAGTTCTTGATGTATGCCCCATTTTTCCACATTTAAAGCATTTAATATTTTTTGTTGATCCAAAACTAGAAGGTTTAGAAAATTTAGACGAACTTCTTTTTGTTAAACTGCTCTTAGGTCTAGAGAAAGTCTTTTTAGAGGGTAAAGAATATTTAGATCTTTTTTCTTCCTTATAAGATTTTAATTTCTTTTTTATCTTTTTAATTCTATTAGAAGGAGAGCTTATCTTTTCTACAGTAATAGCAAATTGTTCAYAAAATCTGCCTAATTCTTTAAGTAATAAACTATTCTCCTGTTGAATTCGATTAGCTAATTTCAGATCATTACATAATCCTAATCTTCTTGTATTTACATAATTTATAATATCTCCATATGTTAGAGTTGCATAAGGAATATCTTCGTTATTAGCTTCTCTAATTTTAGTGCTAACCTTTTCTGCAAATAATTTAGGTAATCCAGGTAGAAATCTCTCTTTCCAAAATATCGAATTAGCATCATTTCTAATCATTAATTTATTTAAAAACATATCCTTATACTATCTAAAATCATGTAGTCTAGGACATCTTAAATTAATTAATATCTCAGAACTTCTTTGTTGAAATTTCTCAAGGTTTCCTAAAAAATGTTTACATATTGCAAATATCAAAGTATTCGTTTACATCTGGTATACTARTGTATGTAGAAGCTATCTGTCCAGGCTGTGAGGTAGATTCTTGTGCATTAACTAAAATCTGTTTAGCTGCTCTCCTAATAGATATTCTATCATTTTCTATTAACATATTGTCCCACCATCCTWTCAACATTCCTGTAAATCCAGAAATTATCATTTCTGCTGCTTCATTATTTGTTTTACCTATAGACGTATAAGCTGATACGGCTATTTCTATTTCATTTAATAAATTATATATTTGAAATTCAATTAATCCATCTAAATTCTAATCATATAAAGTATCAAGATTATAATTGAATTGTTCTCTAACTTCTTCAAATTGTGTATCTGGAAAAGAAGGTCTAGGATAATAATTCTTTGTTTTATGACAAGTTCTTCCAGTTGTATATTTTTTTATATTGCCTTTTAATCTATTTATATTTAATTCACCATCTGTATCAATTTGACTATTTTCTTTAATTATTGCATTATTAATAGTTTTTCCTTTATCTATACTTAAATTTTATAGTTTCTTAGTTATTTCTTTTAATAAAGCATTATCATTTTTAATAGTAAAAATCTGAGGATTTTCTAGCTTTAATAAAGGCTGTTCAGGGTTAATCTTCTGAGGTGGTTTACGTATTGATGGTCCTTCGAGTCTATTTACTTGTTGATAAATCTTATCTATATCTTTTAATGTTGGTTAAGAGTCTTCTTTTATATTTTTTGGAACTATTTTAAAAGGACTTGCTATAATATTATTACCATCAACATTTAAGGTTAGTTCTTCTAATGGAGGGTCTGTTGAGCTAACTATTTTTACAGAAGTTGTATTCCAATTTTGTAACATATTAACTTCATTATTATATTTTTTCCATTGTTCTTGGTTTTTTAAATATCTGTCTAACCAACTAAAGAATTCTAAATGGATATGTAACCTATTCATTTCATCGTACCAAAGCGTTCCTATATGATCTCTCTTAGGGGTTGAAAATTTATTGAAAAACCAATTTCTTTTACTATCACTTTTAGGATCATAAAATCATTCTCTTAATAATTTATTCATCTACCAATTATCTGATATAACCATGTTTAATGAAGAGGGTAAGTCAGGTGCCATTTGACTTGCTGTAGGACCAAAATCTGAAGAGGTCTCTCTCATACTCTGTGATCTATATGAAAAAATAGGCTGYGGTATTGTTTTATCAAAATCTACACTATATAATTTTGTTTTATCTTCTTTTACAGAAGATGAAGCTTCTRTAAATCTACTCGAAAACTATTTTTTAGTAAAATTAATTTCTACTGATCCATTACTATGTTCTGTTATGYTCGAAAGTCTTCTTGGTTCTATTCTATTTTCTGGTCTGTTGCTGGGATCTTGTATATTTTCTAAATTCCATTTAGACTCATTTTGTAACAAATCATTCCAAGATATTGTTCTAGGTATAAAAGTATTAGTATGTTCGGTATTAGACTCGAATAGCAAAGATTCTCCTATTTTAGATATATTTTTAGCTCTTGGTGCTAATGTATTCATTACTTTATAATAGATTCTATAAAATAATCCTATAGACTTTTAAATTTATGTAGCAATGGCAAACTGATCATAAAATCCACCTAATTCTTTAAAATAAACAACACATAGACCAATATGTAGAGCAATAGATTTTGCTGATAAATTTCCTGATGAAATTAAAGATAAACAACAATAGCAAAGATTTTTAGGATGTTTGAATTATGTGTCAGACTTTATTAAAAACTTAAGAATTATAGTTGAACCATTATATAAAAGACTTAGAAAGAATTCACCCYCTTGGACTGACCAACAATGTAATACCCGAGATTTTTCTTTTTATGAGTTTTATTTGATCTTGTGAATTTGTGTGCCAACTAGGTTGGATAATTTTCTATGTGGTTGTTATTTTAATTGTACATTTAATAAGTAGGAAAATATTGTGTTTGTCGGATTAGAGTCCTTGGTTAGTTAGAGGCTCGACTTGTTAGGCTTATTCATTTTCAGTCAGAAATCAGATTTTTATCAAAAGAAAAGCCCATAGAATTTAATTTAATGGACTGGGTTTGTTATAAATGGGAAGGCCCGAAAGGTTTGGGTTACGGCCCAAGTAATGGAAAAAAAAAAAAAARARAAAACCTAATCAACCATCTACCCTCCCTAAACCCTACCCRCCTCTTTCTTCTTCTCTTCTAGCCGCCRCCGTCTAGGATTGCCGCTACCCGTTGATCGCCGTTGATCCTCTTCACATGGCCATTCCTTGCAAATCCACCATTGCTCAGTTGTCGTCCCTATCACCGTGCTTGAGGTCATCCAGATCCAAGCCTCGTGACTCAGCCTGGCCACATGACCCGCTTCTCGATTGCTGGCCGTGCCTGAGGTCGCCCATCCTCAGCTCGCCGAGATCGCTGATCGCCTAGGTTTACGATCGTCGAGCCGTTCACGTCTCAAGTCGGACTGTTGCAGGTCGTGCTATTGCTGTCGCCCGAAGCTGACCACCTGTTCGTGTCGCTACGAGTTCACGCATACCAGGAGGCTGCTCGATTCTATTGAGCAGAGCAGACCACTCCAGATTTTTTCTCATCTGCTCGTGTGGTTGGTCAAACCAGCTGCTGCTTAGCGACTTCCAATCTGTACACGTAGTGGCCTCATTCGTGGGTTGCCCAGATYTGCGCGACTGGAGCTGCAAGTTTCCRGATTTACCTGCCAATTTCTCAACCATCATCCGTCGTTGCTCATTTCTCGTCTCCATAACTACTGGCCAAACCACTGCGTGCTACCAGCTTCAGCCGAACTTCCTGCCATGTGACCACTACCATTCGAACAGCTAGATCTATGCACCTTTGCTTGCCGCTCGGAAAGGGACTCCGAATCTTCGGTTGTCACTTGCCGAAACTGCTAGAGCCGCTGCCGTTCTCTTTGCGTGTCGTCTCATGGTGTTCCGGCAGGCTACCACTTCTGATTTTCATTCGCTAGAGAAAGTGCTCAAGACAGCAGTAGCAGGAAACTGGTTTTTTTGGCTGGTTGTTCGCTAGTTTCCAGATCCGAGAACCCCTAACAACGGGTGCCCGGACGCCCAACAAGCACCCAGGTGCCCATCGCCCAGGCACCAAACACCTAGCAACCAGGCTCCCATGCGACCAGGGCTATTGCGCGCACCACTTGAGCGCACTCCCGAGGCCCAACACCACTTCCGCGACACTTGGATTTTGTGGACTTAAAGGTGAAAACAATACTATTTGATATTGTAATTTATGACCTTTGTACAATTATGTCCTAAAGTGAATTGGTGAGAGAACATAGATTAGATTTAATACCCGAGTTAAGGAGTTTAAATTGTACTTTTAAAAAACGTGATAATTGGTAATRTGGAATTAAGTATGGATTAATAATTGGCAAATGACATTCTTGGAATAAACACTAAATATCTAAGTTGGGACAATCGTACTAAATGTACTTCCCTTCTATAATCACAATTAGGTCGTTTTGAGCGCCTTAACATTGAGAACGGTCGAGGGATTTCACTTCGCAATTTAAATAAGAATCCTTTGACGTAAAGGACTCCAAGTAAGTAAATTCTCTCCTTTCACTAATGCATATGAATTGATGTATCTAAATTCCTTTAGGTAGATTAATGTGTTGTATATGAGATTTTATGCAAGAAAATCCCCATACCCGCCTATTTCTTTTGTTGTGTGTTACGTGTGGAGGTATGGGATTATGTTATAAAATGTGTTGATTGTGTGGAATGTTTTCACATGTTTCATATCTTGTACTATTATTATGTCGAATGGCATGTTAAATACAGTTGTATGCATTTCATGTCATGGGCATGTAGTTAGTGTTCTATATCATTCCTGGCATGAGCCATTCATATATTTAGAAAGTGAATGGTTTAGAAAATGAATTTTGAAAGGAAATGAATTTTATAAATGTAACATGTTCAGGAAAATGTTAAGATTTTGGAAAATAGTGTAAACCTAGACATGAAAGATGTGAGTGGGAAATGGGACATAGGGAATCGGCGCACCCAACCCGATCCTCTTGGAGGGTAGGGAAATGTAATGTTCACCTATTTGGAGGTGAAAAGATGAAAGGAAAAGTAATGTAATGTTAACCGCTTTGCAGTTCTACTAATAGAAATGTAATCGAGTTCAAAGAATAATGGCCCACTACAAAGTTTACTGGCTAGGCGTTACACTCAGTGAGCTCACGACTGCAATGAAATGAAAGATTTTACAAGTCATACATTTTGAAAGGAAAGATTTAATGAAAAGRTTATGAAATGGAAATGTTTAAAAAGTTTTCATTGAGAAGGTGGAATTTTATAATTCATGACATGTAGGGCATTATTCATGCATTCATGCATGAGATTTACTTACTGAGCTTTATAGCTCATTCCATTTCTCTCATTCTGCATTTCAGGTGATGTGTAGCCGGATAGTGCGAGGAGGTCGCTTATGGGCAAGCCATTATAACCCGAAGCATTTTCTAAATAAATTTTACTGAATAAGACAAAATGGTTTTTGTGTATTATTATTAAGATATTCTTTATTGGTTTAGCATATCGTACTTTAAATTCTTTTGGTTTCTGCAAATTTCCATTTTGATAAATGTTAGGTTGGTAAGGGATTTGTTGAAAACTATTACTCATCATATTGGATGTTTGTTGGGTTGGAATGTATGTTCTTTATGGGTGTTGAAAATGTTGAGAACCTCTTTGAATGTATACAGGGATTAGTTATTGAAARTACAGAGGAAACTCTGCTGAGATTTTTATAAATCTCTTTTCTATTTTAAATTTCAAGATTTTTATTCTTTCAAAATTCYGCAAATTAATGTTAGTAAGTAAATGGTGACATTCCCGGGTTATGATAAAGTTTCTTAATCTGGGGATGCTACAATTTTGGTATCAGAGCTTAGAGTTTTAAAAACGATTCTGTAGACTTCATAAGAAAATGATCTATRAAATTCTTGAAAAGTCTATGGGTATCAAGCCATGCCACAAGCTTCCCTTCCTAGACCATTTGGTAAGTTTATGTTTTGATTTAATTCTCGAATGAGGTTAACGTTAAGTGTTATAATATGCTATCCATATATCGGTTTAATTTTGGGGATGATGTATAATGTTTGGAATTTTGAAGATTCATTTAGACAAAAGGCATTACTTTCCATTTGTAATACCTAAATGAAATCGTAAATGTCATTTCTACCTATCAATGAGATGAAATTAAAAATGTCAAGAATATAAATTTGACGCCAAATTTAGGAAAAAGTGTTTGTAGAATAAAGTCTCTCAAGGAAATCTTTTTGCTAGGAATGTGATACTTACTCTATATTTAAGTATTGTTTAAATGTTTAAGATGTGAGACTCCTCTCACTTGATTTAGAAGTCTTGATTAAAGTAAATTTTGTTTGATTATAAGGTGATTAGTTATGTTGGATGGAAAATCTTTGATAAGTAAGATATTGAATTTCTTTTGACAATGCTCAAGAAGTTTTTGGTCGATTTGAGTAGGTTTAACATTGGTTGTGATAGTTCTTTAAATAAAGTATTTTTCCATAGGGTTTAGGGTTTAGGGTTTAACATTGGTCGATTTGAGTAGGTTTAACATTGGTTGTGATAGTTCTTTAAATAAAGTATTTTTCCATAGGGTTTAGGGTTTAGGGTTTAACATTGGTCGATTTGAGTAGGTTTAACATTGGTTGTAAACGATATGTGGTTTTGATTCCAAGATGCTGAAAGGAATTAAGAACAAATTTGTGATTGGATTTCGAACTATAAGACTTTGATTTTGACTTTTGATGAGAAGATTATTGAGTTGAATTTCCATTTTGTTTGGAGATTGTTAAATTTTCTTCTTTAAGAAATTGATCTGATTTTAATTGTATTTGAGGAAATTAAGATGTTTCGAGAAAAGAAATTAGAATGTTTTGGAACAAATATGGTAGGTTGGATCTAACGCAATTCATGAAGTGGTGATGTATGTAAACTTAACAATATATAAAATAGGGTTTATGGATCTTCCAGAATTATAAAAGGCCAAAATGTGATTAATTGAGGAAAAAGTTAAAATATCAYCGGATATGTAKTGTTCTTTTAATATTTTAAGAAATTTTTTGAGATTTAGTTGAGAAACTAGTCCTGCTAGTGGAATTATCAATGGTACATTTGTGATATTCGTAAGGAAGAAATGGATCTATGAGACTATTTATAAATTGAATAAATTTGAACATGGTGACAATAAATAATAGGTACTGATTGCCTAGGATTGATTATTTGTTTGATCCATTTCAGGGTGTTATATATTTCTAAGATTGATCTGTAAAGCTTTAAAAGATGTTTTTGAAAAAGATGTTAAAAATTTARTTTCTAAATAGATCTTTGCAAGATGGCAGGCAATTCTCTTTGCTTTCAATTTTACTATAGAGTATATTAAAGGAAAAGAAAATTCTTTACTAGATTATCTAACCCRTGAATTTTTACAGGAAAAGTATGAGTTGTAATCCAGGAGTACGACCTAGAGCTCCTATACAACAGAATAAGTTTTTAGTACTAGCTCCTCCTACTCCTTCTCAAACAAGATTTGTAAATAGATCAGTTAATCTTTTTGAACAGACCACTCTATCCCCTTTAAATTTTAAAGAAGCTTTACATTCAAGATTAGCTGAATTTCCCTCTTTACTCTCTACATAATCTCCTCCAGCAGAAAACCATGTTAAATCTAGTGAATGGTTTGAGAAAGCTCCTATACAGATTATCACCTTAGAAGAAGAACACGAAGAACTTAGTTTTAAAGAGATATTTTCTACATATTTATCCAGAGACTTCTACTACATTTCTACCAATCCTCTGAAAAYTAAAGTATGGTATGAATCCATCCTCCTCTTTAAATCAATAGAAAAACAGCATGCTATGCAACCAGATAGAGAGAAACTTGGTTGTGAGAGATTAGCTTATTCTAAGTGTAAAATACTACAGATTTTATTGCCAAAAACCTGGAAAACCTCTTCATGACTACTCCTATAGCATTTCCATCTTCTCTGAACATGAAACCCTTTGCTTTTACCTATTTCGATTATATACATGCTTGGGAAAATTTCTTGCTTATTAGACCTTACACACACTCTTTGTTTATCTCTTTGTTTATATAGATCAAGATTGATTTACCAGATCCAATTCCTCGATGGTTTTATCCTTGGTGGGAAAAATATGGAATTACTTTCAATATTTTATCGCCTGAGATTTTAAGCAGATATGAATCATTTATGAAAATGCCTTYGAAATTTACCTCATTAACAGAAAAATAAATGACTTTCTTCTTTGAAGTCAAATTTCCTTGGATTCTAGTYTGGAAATTTTGCAAATCAAATGACATATACAGACAGACCACTTTATCCAGATCAATTCGTACTAAATGGTGGATTCAATTTGACAAAGCCAAAAGAAATGAACAGAAGACCTCATTAGCAAAGGCATCAACATCATCACAAAAGAGCAATGAAGATAGACGCAAGGAACTAGATGAAATGAAGAAAAATCTAGAAAAGATGTATCAAGATTTAATGAAAGAAGACAAAAAAGATACACCGGACAATTCTGCAACAGACGAATTTGATCCGTTTGGAGGTCTTAATGCACAGACACCATCTCTTTATTTCTGAAGAATGAAGTGACAGAAAGATGATGACTCAACTGATAATTGACATAAAGAAAGATTCCAAGAATTGTGGCAGACAACAAATTGACGGAAAAGATGATTCAAATTGATATAAAGCTAAAGATTCTTGCAAGCGGATGACAAGGAAAAATGACTCATCAGTAAACGTTACATAAAGTCGAAGAAGTGGCAAACAAAGTTATCAGAAGAGTCTTAATTATTGTACTCTAGAATATCTTTTATTCTAGTAACTTTTGTTTCACAATTATTTCATGCTTATTGATGAGTCAAGGTGGTCCCGGTAGTAAGACTTGGTCCTAGCCTAGGCCAATGCGGAAGCATGGTGGGACTTGGGGGATCGTRAGACATATAAGTGGTGGAGTGCCGTCTCTTAACAGCCTTGGCTTTTTGGAGAATTGGTTCCATTGYCTTATRGTATCAGAGCCAACCCATGTTCAAATYTGTAACAACCCCAGATTAGGAACTGTCTTAAGCTGARAGTATTACATTACCTTACTCATAGTCCTATCAACCACTGTATGGAATAAAAGAAAATTTGAACCTTTGACTGAAAAGTTTTATAAAAATTCGGSAGAGTTTCATCGGTAATTTGAATAACTRCCCCCTRTATACATTCAAAAGGTTTTCAAACATTTTCAACACCCATAAACAACATACATTCCAACCCAACAAACATCCAATATGATTAGTATTGTATTCCAACAGATCTTTTACCAATCTAACATTTATCAAAACAGAAATTTGCGAAAACCAAAAGAATTTAAAGCACTATTAGCTAAACCAAATAAGAAATATCTTAATAACATACAAAACCATTCTAGTTGACCATCTATCTTATTCAGTAAAATTTATTTTAGAAAAATGCTTCGGGTTATCAAGTCTGCCCATAAGCGACCTCTACGCACCATCTRACTATACATCACCTGAAATGCAGAGTGAAGGAAATGGAATGAACTATAAAGCTCAGTAAGCAAATCTCATGCATAAATGCATGAATAATGCTGTTATGTCATAAATTATAAAATTTCACCTTTTGCAATGAAAACTTACTAAACATTTCCATTTCTAACTTTTTCATAAAATCTTTCCTTTCAAAATGTAAGAACTTTGTAAAAACCTTTCCATTTCATTAAAGTCGTGAGCTCACTTAGTGTAACCCCTAGCCATTAAGCTCTGCAGTGGACCATTATTCTTTGGAACTATTATTCTTTGGAACCCGATTACATTTCTATCGGTAGAACTGTAAAGCGAGTTAACATTACTTTACTTTTCCTTTCATCTTTTCACCTCAAAAGAGGTGAACATTACATATCTCCGTACCCTCCAAGTGGGTCGGGTTGGGTGCACCGATCCCCTACACCCCATTCCCCTTACACTTCTTTCCAAAAATCTTAACATTTTCCTGAACATAATACATTTATAAAATTTCATTCCCTTCCAAAATTCATTTCCTAAACCATTCACTTTCTAAATGTATGAATGGCTCACGCCAAGAATGATGTAGAATACTATACTACATGCCCATGACATGAGCTACATAAAACTGTATCAAAATATCATTCAACATAATAATGGTTACAAAATATAAATCACGTGAAAACATTCCACACAACCTCAACCCATTTCATAACACAGTCCCATACAGCCACCACATAACACACAACAGAAGAGGTAGATGGGTATCGGGATTTACTTACATAAAACTCATAGACAACACATTCATTTTACCGAAAAGGAATTTAGAAGCATCAATACATATGCGTTAATAAAATGTGAGAATTTACTTACATGTAGTCCTTTATGTTAAAGGTTCTTATTTAAATTGCGAAAATGAAATCCCTCGACCATTCTCAACGTCAATGCACTCGAAAACAACCTAATTGTGATTACAGAAGGAAAGTCCATTTAGTACGCTTGTCCAAGCTTAGATATTCAATGTTTATTCCATGAACATCGTTTGTAAATTTTTAATTCATACTTAATTCCCACGTCACCAAATCATRCCATTCTTAAAGGCACAATTTAATCTCCTTAGCYTAGGTATTAAACATAATATATGTTCTCGCACAATTTCACTTTAGGACATAATTACATGGGTAAAAAATTTCTAATATCGAATAGTAATGTTTCACCTTTAAATTAACAAATTCCAAGTGTCACGAAAGTGGCGTTGCGCTCCTGGAGTGCGCTCTGGCAACACTCGTCACAGCCCTAGTCGTACACGGGGCTTGGTTGCCTGGGTATCCGGGCGCTCGATCGCTTGGGCGTCTAGGTTCCTGGGTGCCTAGGCGTCGGGGTGTTCGGTTCCTATTGCTGGGCGCCTGCGCAGGGACGTCTCGGCACGTGCTGGCGCGCCTGGTCGTGTACTGGGCATCTGTTAGGTTTAGCAACGGCCTCTAATAGAACCTGTTTTTGGCAAGGGCTTCCGACGAGTGGGTTAATTGGAGTTAGCAAATCTAGGAGAGATCCAGTTCAGTGTGTAGCTTCCAAGGGATCGTCCCAACCGATAGCAAACTACTACTCCAGAAGAAATCTTAGAGGATTCGATCAAGTCGCTGAAGCAACGCCAATGGCGATCAGGAAGCCAAGATAAAATGACAAGGCAAATACAAGGAGAAAAAGATCGGATTCTGTATAGCGTCTAGGCTCAAACAATCGAGTGCTCCCCGTTCTAGTGAAGCCGCCGAGTTGGAAGCACCGCGTCGAGCAGATGATCTCCAACACCAGCGCTCGTCCGGATCACGCAGGTGATTGCCACAACAATGAACAGCAAGGATCTGTAGCAAACCAATGACTGAGGAGCTCTTAATGACAGCAATAAGAATAGCGATAGAGTTTGTTCGGATCTGGAAGGGTAACACGCACCTACACCCTTAGCGACGCGGTTGCAAAAAAAGCAAGAAAGGAGTCTCTAGATCCGTTCGGCTATGTGTGCAGAGGGGACACACGGGTTCAATGTCCGAACGGAACCACGAGGGAAGATCCAGATCTGTGCAGCAGCTTTGGATTTTCGACGGCGAAGTTGCATCGGGCAGGAAGAAGAGGAGAGAAGAAGAAACACAGTGGCTACCAGAAAAAAGAAAGGGGGAGGATAGCGATGATCAGTAAGGCTACGATCGAGGGAGGAAGAGATGCCGTGAGCGGCAGAATTCCTAGGAGTGGGGCGGCGGCGATAGTAGTACCGGGGAGGAAGAAGAAAGCATTTTAGGGTTTCTCTCCCTTTTTTTTCTCATTTCCCTTTTTTTTAAATTAGGCCCTAACCCATATCTTTCGGGCCTTCTCATTCCATAACCAATTCAGTCCATTAAGTTAAATTCTACGAGCTTTTTCTTTTAATAAAAATCTAGTTATTCGAATGAAAACAAATAAGCCCAACAAGTCAAGCCTCTAACCAACCGAGGACCCTAATCCAACGAACACAATAATTCCATACTTGTTAAATGTACAATTAAAATATTAACCACATAAAAAATTATCCAACCCTAGTTGGCACACAAATTTACACGATCAATCAAAATTCATAAAAGTAAAATTCCAAGTATTACAGAATCCCACCATACCTGGACGCAGAGTCGTTGGTCAGCGTAGTGAGTCCGTTGGTCAGCCCGTGTGAGGTGATCCCGACAATAAGTCGTGGTCCCGGCCTAGGCTATAGCGGAAGCGAGGTGGGACCTGGGGGATCCTGAGACATATAAGTGGTGAAGTTCCGTCTCTTAACTACCTTGGCTTTTAGGAGAATTAGTTCCATTATCTTATGCCCAAGTCTCTCTTTCTCTCTCTTCTAGGGTTTAACAGGAATTCAAAATGTCTRGTGCTGCTCTGGATATGACTCTTGATGATCTTATCAAGTAGAATAAGAAGCCTGGTGGGAGCGGCGCTCGTGGCCGAGGTCGCAACTCTGGTCCTGGATCGTCACATCGCTTCCCCAATCATGCCGCCAATCGTGCAACTCTTTATGCCGTCACTAAGGCATTAGAATTTTATGTTTGATAAGAATGACTCCTATTATGTTTTTGATCAGAGAATTCTTAYTGGTAGAGAGAGACGAAGATTGTTCAACTTGACTTTCTCTCTTTCCAATGATGATTCCCTTTGTTTCTTGACTTTCTTTCTTCAAATATTATATTCTCCTCTGCTCCTTAGACTATTACTGCAACATTGCCTTTTTAACCTATTGAACTCCATTGTTTAGCATTGAATAAGTTTTCACTACTTCATCAAGTAACTTTCCAATTTATTTATAGAATCCTTTCTTCCTACAAAATAGGCATTTTACCTTAGTAATAACACATGAATTCTATAATTTCACACTATTGCATAAATAAAGTCATTTGATTGAATTTAAGCAATGTTCAAGGCAAAATAGTATAAAGTAATACTTTATCATCTTAAAAATGTAAAAAATATGCACATAATTACTAGGTAAATCAATAGATTTTCACCCACATCACTCTTAGCTATACTATTTTATTTAATTGAGAGTATGTTAATTATTTTKGKTAGTTTAATGACATACCACTGTTCAACGTCAATCCCAATTTCTATACAATATTCGATGAATGTTTGAAATCTAAACTCAACAAAATTATCAAGACATATTTTCTTGATTGAGTATTCAGGGAATTGAGCTCTTAATTTTTGTGATATGAGCAAGTAGTTTGGTAAATGCTGCTTTTCTGGTTGAACAACAAGTAGATGAAAGAAGATATGTAAAATTTCCAATGTTAGGGGAATTTAATAAAAGAATATATAAAAATGATAAGTAAGTAGATAATAATAATAATAATAATAATAGTAGTAGTAGACAACTACTTGCTCACGCCTCCATATTCTGAACGTCAGGAGACAATGAATTGACACCGAAAGCCACGGGTGAGGGAGGATCTTTGTCTGCTAACACGTTGATTTTAAGAAGAGATTACCTAAGTTAGAAAGCCTAAATGTTTCTAAATGTGAAGCTGATCCGTTTATTTATTCCGGGTACTCAGCTCGGAAATGATTTACTATTGAGAATTAAGCTGTGCCTGTTTTATTAAAAGCAGCCGATAATTTCTGCTCGGCTAAGGTTTTATATTATTGCGTGTATATTTTTAAAAATTGGGATCACCGGTGTGTTGGTGTCGCGTTTTAGTTTGTTTTAATTTTATTTCTTCTTTAAAGCCCACAATATCAAATCCAAAGATATAAAAACAGATACGATTAACCTATTTAACTAGATCCTTGTAAAAATTTAAGTGGTATTTAACTTCCGGTTTTAGAAATCAGTATCCAAAGTAGTTACAATGTTGGTTTTCAAAATATTATTTGCTCATTCCCTAAACTGGTCTTTAAACCTCTTACTCTCTTATAAGGTGAATGCGAATGCTCACTAATTCTGACGCATTA
>MEJB01000031.1:1803801-1814734 GCA_001752375.1 Rhazya stricta
GATAGAATAACGGAATGTTCAGTAATGTAAAGTTATAATTCACAACGTTAAAAGAGATTTTAAGGGCTATTAGATTTAATAAACACCTCGCCATACTAAGGGGTGGGGCCCTAAAGTGAATTTATGGCAGAACATATTTAGTTGTATACCCGAGCTCAGGAGTCGAATTGTACCCTTAAAACGTAATATTCGATAATATGAGAACTAAATTTGGTTATAAAGGACATCTTTGGATTAAACACATAATACTTAAGTTGAGACGATCGAACTAAGTAGACCCTCATTCTGTAATCAACTAGGTCATTTAGAGGCCTTACGTTGAAGTTGATTGAAGGAATCCACTTCGCAACGTGAGTAAGAACCCGTTTACGTAYAGGACTCCGGGTAAGTAATCCTCCCATTTCATTAACATTRTAAATAAATGAAATTGAACGCTTTTAATTGCTCTAATATGTTGTGTATGAAATTTTATGTTGATGTATGTAATTGTGAAGAATGTTAATATGTTCGTATCCAGTAGCACTTCTATGTTAAAGAATATGCTATTATGTTTCATATCCCGTACTATTTGTTGAATGTTATATTATATAAGGTTGTATGTGTTTCATGTCATGAGCATGTAGTTAGAATTCTACATCACATTTGGCGTGAGCCTTTCACACACTTAGAAGGTAAAGGTTAGAAAATGGAATTTTAAAGGAAAAGGTTAAAGTTTTGAAAATGTTAAAGTTTTCAGAAAGGAGTGTAAACCTAGCCACAAAAGATGTGAGTGGGAAATAGGGCGTAGGGGTCCGGCGCACCCTACTAGGGTAGGTAAGAATGGAATGTTCACCTCCTTGGAGGTAAAAGTATGGAAGTTAAAAGAAATGAAATTTTAACCACTTTGCGGTACTACCGGTAGGAATGGAATCAAGTTCCAAATAACTATGACCTACTGCAGTGCTTAGTGGTTAGACATTCTAGTRAGCTCACGAATGAAAGGAAATGGGATGTTTTACAGTAAGTAAATTTTGAAGGAATGTTTTGCAAAGAAATTTTGAAAAAGGAATGTTTGGAAAATTTTTCATTTAAACGGCGAAACCTTAAAATTTCATGACATGCAGGACATGTTCATGCATTCATGCATGATGTTATTTACTGGGCTTTTTAACTCATTCCTTTTTCTTATGTTTCATTGCAAATGATATGTAACCAAATGAGGCGAGGAAGTCGCATGTGGGCGAGCTATGATACCTAGGAATTGGTTTTCAAATTGATTTATGTAATAAGATAAATATTTCTAAATGTTTTAAATTCTTGAAGTTTTTGTGATTTTTGATTTGAATAAATRCTGAGTTTAAATAATAGTTGATTATTTGCAAGTGGAATGATGTAACATTCTCAGCTTAGGACGGTTCCTAATCTGGGGGTGTGACATAAACTGTCTGGCCGCCCTAGTAGAAGTATAGCTAGGCCTGAATTAAAGGTCTAACCCAATTGCCTTACTTCTGTTTTATCCCAACTTTTGTCTGATTTATTTGAATTTGTATCGAATAATAAATTATTGGATAATAATGATTTTGATCCTTGGTGTTCTTCTCTTGTTTTTTGGGTTTGATTTTAACTCACACGTATGAAATTCTTGGAGAATAGTCGCAGTAGATGTTGGTGGCTTGGGCTTCTTTTTCTRAAAGTCCATTATGCTACTGTAATTCCTGTGTGAAGCATATTATCATCATAATCATGTGTAATTTGGTTGCTTATGCATGACATACATACATCAAGGATCTCATTCTTTTTTRTACRTGAGCTCGACATGCTAACCTCTTCTTTTTACTATTATTTTTGTTTTAAGTGGTCTCTTGTTTTGTCATCTTCCACTTAATTACTCCCTTGACGTTGCAAAATCTATTGGTGTGCATCCTTTCTTGTTTTCTATTTTTTCCCTCTTTTCCCTATTCTTTATTTTCCTCCTCCGTGATATATAATTATTATTTCTTTTGTTTTTCATCTAATTTCCCCTTCATTTTCTTCTATTTCCTTTTGGATGTTTCCTTTCCTTTTTCTATTTTATTTAGTTTTGTTATTTCTGTTTACATAAATCTCTCATCTACAAAATATTACAAACAGACAACAAATATGTAACAAATAATAATTTATAAACTTGATAGAAAGTGGTTACAATCTCGGAACTGTTCTCTATTTGAGAATGAACTCCGTTGATTCTTCTCTTTAGATTTGATTTCAAGGGCTTCACAGTTTGATCTCGAATTTGACGGCGRAAACTTCTCAAGATTTGTAGAATGAGATCCGAGAGACTTCTAGCCTTGAAACCAAAGGCTAGTCTTGATTTGTTGAATGGAAGACTTTCGACACTTGTAGAGAAATGGAGAGAGCTTTGACATTTTAGAGCTTCACCTAGCATTAGAGCCAAGATAATTTCTAAGATAGGAGAATCTTTATTATTTGAAACAAACACTGAACATACTAATACTTTTATACCTAGAATTATACCGTGGAATCAATTATTACAGAATGAATCTAAATGGAACTTAGAAAATATTCAWGATCCTAGTACCAAACTAGAAAATAGAATAAAACCAGGTAGATTATCAAATATTACTTAATATAGTAATCGTTCAGTAGAAATAAATTTTACTAAAAGCTAATTCTCAAGTATATTTACAGAAACTTCAATTCCTGTAGAAGAAGATAAAACAAAACTACACAGTGTAAACTTTGAAAGAACCATAACACAACCAATTTACTCATATAAAACACATAGTATGAAAGAAACTACATGAGACTTTAGTCTAAAAGCTAGTCAAATGGCACCAGATTTACCCTCTTCACTAAATGTAATTATGTCTAGTAATTGGCAGATGAATAAAGATTTATTGAGTAAATGGTTTTATGATCCTAAGAATGATGGTAAAAGAAATATATTTTTCGACAAATTTTCATCCCCGAAGAGAGACCATATAAGAACGCTCTAGTATGATGAAATGAATAAATTAAAATTCACTTAGAATTTTTTAGTTGGCTAGACATATATTTGAAAAACCAAGAACAATGGAAGAGATATAACAAAATTAATATGTTATAGAATTGGAAAACTACCTCTGGAAATATAGTTAGTTCAACAGATCCACCTTTAGAAGAAATAACCTTTAAATGTTGATGGAAATAATATAATAGCAAGTCCATTTAAAATAGCTCCAAAAAATAGGAAAGAAGATTCTCGGCCTACTTTAATAGATATAGATAAGATTTATCAACAAAACAATTATACTAATAAAAAATTACATAGTTTATCTGAACAAGTTAATAAATTAGAAAGTCCATCAATCTTTAAGCCTCCTCAAAAGATTAACCCCGAACAGTCTTTGTTTAAACTAGAAAATTCTCAGACTTTTACTATAAAAAATGATAATGCTATATTAAAAGAAATAATTAAGAAATTAGAAACATTAAGTATAGATAAGGGGAAAACAATTAATAATGTAATTATTAAAGAAAATAATCAAACAGATGAAGATAATGAATTAAGTATAAATAAACTAAAAAATACAAAGAAATATACTACAGGAAGAACATATCATAAAATAAAGAATTATTATCCTAGACTCTCTTTTCCAGATACTCAATTTGAAGAAGTTAGAGAACAGTTTAATTATAATCCTGATACTTTATATGATTGGAATTTAGATGGATTAATAGAGTTTCAAATATACGATTTATTAAATGAAATGGGAATAGCCATATCAACTTATAAGTCTATAGGTAAAACAGATAATGAAGCTATAGAAATGATAATTTTTGGATTTACAGGAACATTGAAAGGATGGTGGGATAATATTTTAACAGAAAGTGATAGAATGTCTATTAGGAGAGCAACTAAATAGATCTTAGTAAATGCTCAAGAATCTACTTCCCACCCTGGATAGATAGCTATTACATATACTAGTATACCAGATGTAACTACTACTTTAATATTTGCAATTTGTAAACATTTTTTAGGAATCCTGAGAAATTTTAACAAAGAAGTTCTGAGATATTAATAAATTTAAGATGTCCTAGATTACATGATTTTAGGTGGTACAAGGATATGTTTTTAAATAAATTAATGACTAGACATGATGCTAGTTCAATTTTTTGGAAAGAAAGATTTATAGCAGAATTACCTAAATTATTTGTTGAAAAGGTTAGAACTAAGATTAGAGAAGCCAATAAGATTTATTAAGAAAATAGTTTTATAATCCAGAAAAAACAGAGAAAAGAAATTGGTTTTTTCAAACTTTTTCCCCCCARAAGAGAGAGGATATTAGAATAAAATGGTATGATGAAATGAATAGACTTCATATTCATTTAGAATATTTTAGTTGGCTAGACAGATATTTAAAAAACCAAGAGTAATGGAAAAAATATAATAATGAAGTTAATATGTTACAGAATTGGAATACTACTTCAGGAAAAAATATTAGTTCATCAAATCCACCATTAGAAGAAATTACATTAAATATAAATGGTAATAATATAATAGCAAGTTCCTTTAAAGCTACTCCTAAAAATAGGAAAGAAGATTCTTAACCAACGTTAAAAGATATAGAATGTTCACGGATCTGAAGCAAGCAACAATTTAAACAGTTGTTTTGGGCACAGTTTTGGGAAATAGTACTTACGTTGAGAGAGAACTCAGAGGATTGTTCAAAGAAGACGATTTTCAGGACCTGTCTTCTGATTTCATTTCATAAGGCTTAAATAGCCATTTGGTTACAACTGTTGTAGCTCAATAATAGAGTTCGTACAATTATTGAAAGCAAACAAATTTCTTATGGCAGACAACTTTTATAAATGTCTTCATCTTTATCTTTGGCAGATAACTTTTATGAAAGTCTTCATCTTTATCTTCAAAAGTCTTCATAATTATCTTCAAGGAATCTGCTTTTCTGTTGAGTCACATGCGTCTGATGAGTGGTGTCTTTTCAAAAGAACTCTGGTGGAACTTGTGATAAGGGACCACCGAAAGGATCAAATTCTTCTGTTGTAGAATTATCTGGACTATTTTCTTCCTTCATTAATTCTTTATACATCTTCTCAAGATTTTTCTTCATCGCGTCAAGTTCTTTTTTCTTTTTTTCTTTTGCTGTAGCAGATGATGTAGAAGCTTTTGATGATTCTTTTTTCTGTTCACTTCTCTTTGATTCATCAAACTGAATCCACCATTTAATTTTGACTGTTCTGGCTAAATTCGGATGACCATAGTAATCAGTTGATTTGCTGAATTGCCAAACAAGGATCCATGGAAATTTCATTCTGAATAAGAAAGACATCTGTTTTTCTTGGAACAGCAAATTCTTCGAAGGCATCTTCATAAAAGTAGAATATCTGCTTAAAAATTCTTGTGGTAAAATATCTGGAGTAACCCCAAATCGATTCCACCAAGAATAGAACCATCTGGGAATAGGGTCAGGTAAATCACATTTAATCTGTATAAACCAAGAGTGTRTATAAGGTCTGATATAAAGGAAATTTTCCCAAGCATGAATATAATCATAATAAGTAAAGGTAGGTGGTTTCATGTTTAATTTTTCTGGAAAGGAGATAAGAGTAGTCARTGAAGAGGCTTTCCAATATTTTGGTGAGAGAATCTGTAGTATTTGAACTTTTGAATAAGTTAAACGTTCACAACCAGGTTTCTCACGATCTGGCTGCATAGCATGCTGAGTCTTGATAGAGTCTGTATARAGGAGAATAGCTTCATACCAAGTATTAGTCTTCATGGGATTATTGGAAATATAATAAAAATCAGCTAAGAAGTATTTAGAGAACAATTCTTTAACGTTTAAATCTTCATATTCTTCTTCAATTGAAATGATTTGAAAAGGACTCATTTCAAACCAATCTCCAATCTTCATCTGTCCAGTAGAAGGTGAGGGTATCTGTGGTAAGGCAGGAAATTCAGCTAACTGTGTGGTAATGGCATCTTTATAATTTGAGGGAGAAGGAGTATGTTGATTAAAGATGAAGGATGATCTGTTTACAAATCGTGTCTGACTAGCAGGTACTGGTGATCCAAGTATTTGAAATCTATTAGAAGGATCTTTTAATGAAGGTCTTTGTCTGGGAGTAGGATTACGACTCATGATGATCCTGTAGAAATTCTCTCATCAGATAATCAGGCAAAGCATTATTTTTTCCTTTAATATATTCTATATCAAAATCAAAGGCAGATAAAATGGCTTGCCATCTAGCAAAAATATGTTTAGAAACTAAAGTTTTAACATCCTTTTCAAGAACATCTTTAGCAGCTTTACAATCTATTCTTAACAAAAATTTTTTGTTAATTAAATCATCTTGAAATTTTGTAATACATAAGATTATAGAAAGCATTTCCTTTTTTATTGTAGAATATTTCTTTTGAGCAGAAATTCAAATACCAGAATGATATCTTACCAACTGCTCTTTATCAGAATCAGGTAATCTTTGTTTTAAGATACCGCCGTAGCTGAGCTCTGAAGCATCCGTTTCAACCACCATCAGTGCATCCGGATGAGGAATCCCGAGACAGGGCAGACTTTTAATTAATTCTTTAATTTTCTTGACTATTTGAGTATGTTCATCAGTCCATGGAGGAGCATTTTTTCTAAGTCGTTTATATAAGGGTTCAACAATTATTCTTAAATTTTTAATAAAATCAGATACATAATTTAAACATCCTAAGAATCTCTGTAATTGTTGTTTTTCCTTTATTTCATCTGGAAATTTTTCTCCAAAACTAATAGCTCTACAAATTGGTTTATAAGCTCCTTGACTTAGTTCATGGCCTAAAAATCTACATGTCGTTTGAAACAATTTCATTTTAGATGCAGATAATACWAATCCATTTCTTTTAATAGTTTTAAAGAATATGTGTAAATGCTTAAAATGTTGCTCTATTGATTTTGAGAATACAAGTACGTCCATCAATATACACAATACAGAAATCAATATATAGTGYAAATATTTCATTCATCATATTTTGAAATTCAGAGGGAGCATTTTTTAATCCAAAAGGCATTACATTCCATTCATGGTACTGTAAATGCTGTTTTATATCTATCTTTTTCCTCAATCTGAATTTGCCAAAATCCAGATTTCAAATCGAATTTACTATATAAATTTGCACCATATGTTCTTTTTAATAAATCTCTTTTATTTGGTGTAGGRTAYCTAATCCRTTGTAARGCTTTATTTAAWGGYTTRTAATTWATMACTARTCTWGGAGCTCCTCGCTCCTTTTCTATAGCATTATTAACATAAAATGCTGCATAACTCCAAGGAGACTTGAATGGTCTAATTAATTTTTTATCTAACAAAGTCTGTATTTCTTTTTTACAATATTCTAACAMTTCAGAATTCATTTGTATAGGTCTAGCTTTAGTAGGAATATTTTTATCAGTAAATCCTTTTTCATAAGGTAAACTAACTATATGTCTTTTTCATTCCCAAAAAGCATTTGGTAAATCAGAACAAACTTTTTTAATTAATAAATCTTCAAAACTTTTAATCTGAGTTTTGACTTTATTTCTTTCTAACAATTGTTTTATTTTTTCTATTTTAATTTCTTCCTGTAAGTAATTAATTTGTTTTGTTATTACATTAATTCTTTTACTAATGGTTGAGTCTTTTAAATCATTAATTTCTTTGGTCGTAGGTGCAGTAACAAATCTAAATATAATATCTTTATTTAAAATTCTAGTATGTATACCATCTCTATCTACAGTAAATGGATAAATCTATGTAAGAAAAGGTGTCCCTAAAATTATACTCTGAGTTAAATTCTTAACTAGTATAAATGTATTTTCGAAACAAATCTGATTATTACATACTAATGCATTAGATAATTTGTAATTTACTATCAATTTATATCCACTAGTACTATTTAATCCTTCTTTAGTCTTCTCAAAATATTTAGTTGAAACTAATCATTCTTGAATACAATTCTGGTCAGCTCCACTATCTAACAAGGCTATAGTATCTAAAACAAATTCATTTCTTATTTTAATATAAATATGTACATACCAACATTGATAATTTACTTCAGAAATTAAAGAAATAAAATCAGTATTAAATACTTCTAAAGTATTTTCTATTTTATTTTCTTCTTTTTCTACAGGAATTTCGGGTTTAATTTCTTTTTGTTTATTAGTTTCTGCTTCTTTTATTTTAGTAGTTAGAAGACTTACTTGAAATTGTAATTCTTTTAATCCACCCTTTAAAGTGTTAATTTCCTGTTGTAAATCTGACATCATTACTTTACTTGCCTCCTGTTTAAATCTAGAAGTAATTTCATTAAAGTTAAAAGGCTTTATATCATGTTTATGTACTTCAGAAACTATTATGTCTTTTAATTTTAATAAATATTCTTTTTTTATTTCATTATCTTGAATCTTATCTATCAGTTCTAAAAAGAGTTTCTTATCTGAAGAAGAAATCACATTAATACTAGGGTAACAATATCCTATAGTATTCACACAATCATCTTCTGAGTCACTTGTAGATCAACTATCAGCTAATTCATTAATTTGATAATCATCTTCAAATTCTGAAAAACTAATAATATCTATATCAGTTTCTTCATGATCTAAAATTTCTAATATTTATTTTTTAACATTTTCGTCTAATTCTAAAAGACTAACCTTTTCTTTCACTTTACAATTTTTTGCAGTATGTCTTGTTTTTTCACATTTTCAGCATTTAATATTACTCAAAGAGCCTGTTCCTGAACTACTCGACTTAGAATCTTTAGAAGAGCTTTTCTTAGTTACACTACTTTTTACTCTAGAAAATGTTCTTTTAGAAGGTAAACTATACTTCGATTTCTTTTTATATTCCTTTTCAAATTTAGATTTTTTCTTAATCCTTTTCTTGACTCTATTGGATGGAGCACTAATTTTTTCAGTTGATATAGCAAACTGATCACAAAAGCCTCCTAATTCTTTTGATAATACAGCATTTTCATGTTGTATTTTGTTCGCTAACTTAATATCATATAGACTTAATCCTGTGTTATTTATGTAATTTATTAAGTCACTATATGTTAAAGTAGTATAAGGAATGTCTCCGTTATGAGCTTCTCTTATTTTACTCCTAACCGTTTCTACAAATAATTTAGGTAATCCTGCTATAAATCTTTCTTTCCAGAACATAGAGTGAGCGTCATGTCTAATCATTAATTTATTTAAAAACATATCTTTACACCATCTAAAATCATGTAATCTGGGACATCTTAAGTTAATTAATATCTCTGAATTACGCTGTTGAAACTTTTCAAGATTTCCTAAAAAATGTTTACATATGGTATAAAGTAAAGTATTTGTAGAATCTGGTATAGTATTTAAAGCAGTAACTATCTGTTTAGTAACTCCAGGTTGAGAAGTACTTTCTCCTGCATTAGTAACTATCTGTTTAGTAGCAGTTTTTATATGCAATTTTTCTGCATCAGTTAAAACATTATCCCACCATCCACGGAGGGATCCTGTAAAACCTGATATAATCATATATGCTGCTTCTATATCMCTTCTACCTATAGATTTATATACAGCTATTGCTATTCCCATTTCATTTAATAACGTATAAATATGATGTTCAGTTAATCCATCTAAATTCCAATCATATAATGTATCAGCATTATAATGAAACTGTCCATGTGTTTCTTCAAATTGTGTATCAGGAAAAAAAGGTCTAGGGTAATAATTTCTAGTTTTAGAATAAGTTCTTCCCATTGTATATTTTTTTATTACTTCCTTTTAATTTATTAATACTTAATTCATTTATTTCATTTTTTAATTCATTTGTTTCTGTATCAGATTGGCTATCAACGTTACTATGTAAAGTATTAATATTTTTTCCCTTATCTAAATTTAAATTTTCTATCTTTTTTGTAATGGCTTTTAATAAATCAGTATCAGTATTTAAAGTAAATCTCTGAGAACTATCTAGTTTAAATAAAGGCTGTTCAGGGTTTATTTTCTACGAAGGTTTAATTAATGCAGAAAGACTTTCTAACTTAGTTACTTGTTCAGACAAACTATGTAATTTTTKATTAGTATAATTATTCTGTTGATATATTTTATCTATATCTTTTAATGTAGGAGGAGAATCTTCTCTACGAGTCTTTGGTATGGTCTTAAAAGGGCTAGCCATCACAATATTTCCATCTATGTTTAATGCTATTTCTGTTAAAGGAGGGTCAGTAGAACTAACTATTTATCCTGATGTTGTATTCCAATTTTGTACCATATTAATCTCATTACTTTGATCACATTTTCGCCATTGTTCTTGGTTTTTTAAATATCTGTCTAGCCAACTAAAATATTCTAAATGAATATTGTTTTATGTTAATAATGMTGCAGAAAAGAAGCGAGGAGCTCCAAGACTAGTTATAAATTACAAGCCTTTAAATAAAGCCTTACAATGGATTAGATACCCTACACCAAATAAAAGAGATTTATTAAAAAGAACATATGGTGCAAATTTATATAGTAAATTCGATTTGAAATCTGGATTTTGGCAAATTCAGATTGAGGAAAAAGATAGATATAAAACAGCATTTACAGTACCATGAATGGAATGTAATGCCTTTTGGATTAAAAAATGCTCCCTCTGAATTTCAAAATATGATGAATGAAATATTTACACTATATATTGATTTCTGTATTGTGTATATTGATGGACGTACTTGTATTCTCAAAATCAAGACAGGTCCTGAAAATCGTCTTCTTTGAACAATCCTCTGAGTTCTCTCTCAACGTAAGTACTATTTCCCAAAACTGTGCCCAAAACAACTATTTAGATTGTATCTAAAATTATGTAATCTGGGACATCTTAAGTTAATTAATATCTCTGAACTACGCTGTTGAAACTTTTCAGGATTTCCTAAAAAATACAACATCAAGACAAATAGTTAGTT
>MEJB01000031.1:1814759-1883456 GCA_001752375.1 Rhazya stricta
GAAGAGAATTCATTTGGGTTGAGTCTTCTGAATTGGGGACTTGTCGGAAATAAATTCAATCTTATCAAGAGTTTTTAAATGTAATTCATCGACTATGTCTAAAAATTTTAGATATGATTTTTAATCTTGTAACTTGAATCTATTTCCTTTTCTTTTTCTTTAAATTAATGAAATTTTTTAATCTACTTGTTTGACTAAGACTTCTTTATTTACTTTATTTTTACTTTATTTACTTTATTCATATTATTTGACTTTCCATCATTTATTCTTTATATGTAACCCGAAAGATCTACTTAACAAATATTCCTTTAGCAGTCTGTTTAATAACTTCGGATCTGGAGAAAGGGCTGTGGTCACATTTCTCTTAGTTCTAAATTGACTTCAATTATGATATACTCAATTTTATCGCTTTACTTGTTCCTAATGTATTTAACCTCATAAGGATCTCAATACAATCATGAAAAAGAGTTTTTCCTAGAAAACATACAACGACTAATACGGTATTTTTGAAGACTTGTAGTAAAGATAATTCTTCACTTACATTTGACAACATAAATGAATTTATCTAGTTCATAAAAATGTAGTATTTTCTTATATCTAAACGTATTACTGAACCACATGTCTATCGCCATTTCGGGATACAAATCTATCCTAAGCTATATGGATATGACTATACAATACTAGTATGTATGTTTAAAACTTGAAGTAACAATGACATAATCTTAAGCTTATCATCGATTACGGGACAATAATCAATTACAATAGCGTTTAAAATGCATCTAAAATGACTGCTTTATATGATTTTGAAAAGTCAATTATATGGTCTGATTCTTAAATAGTAAATCTATTAGTTTCAAGATATCTAATCATTTATCTCATATAATACTTTCATTACTTATAGATTACGAGGGATTTCGTTTTTTCTTATAGGTTTTATCCACTTAAAATAATAAACTAGTAATTATTGTATGCTTATGTATATATGGATCTTTGTTATGGAACCTTACTTATAATGTTTACTTGATTCCTTAAATCTTGGCTATGTTCTATATTCATTTTTTGGACTTTTATTCTATCTTGGTCACTTCAATAGATTATAATTGCTTTTATTATTACCTAGCATCTTAATTGATGTTTTCTTCTAAGAGGATCGCTAAACTTCAACCACTTTTGAGTTGACCGTTCTCTTTCTATATCTGTTTCAATGATCATCTAAACTATCTTTGGTGTCTGGAAAATAGTATATATTTGGTGATATCATACTCCTCTAGGATGTATCTGAAATAGGCTGTCGTTCAGTCTATATAAGAGGTATTCCTTGGTCGAGAGGGTTTTTCGGATTACCGACAGTCCTCTGCCGTTGAGGTAGTGTGAATTAGGTCCTAGGGGTTCAGGTGGGTTGCCGAAAAGCGTTACCGAACGGACCTGGGTCACGAAAGCCCTAATGATAGAGGGGAGGAATTGACGGGCCCTGGTGGACGGCGCAGAAGGGCTTTCTAATTTATTAACTTGTTCAGATAAACTATGTAATTTCTGATTCGTATAATTATTCTGTTGATAAATTCTATCAATATCCTTTAATGTAGGGACTGAGTCTTCTTTTCTGTTTTTAGATATAGTCTTAAAAGGACTTGCTATAATAGTACTTCCACTTACTGATAAAGCTATTTCAGTTAAAGGCGGATCAACAGAATTGATTATCTGTCCAGAAGTAGTATTCCAATTTTTTACCATATTTACTTCTTTATTATTTGTTTGAACCATGTTCATATCTTGAATATTTTCAGAATTATATTTATTCCATTGTTCTTGGTTTTTTAAATATCTGTCAAGCCAATCAAAAAATTCTAAATGTAAATGTAACCTAGTCATTTCAGAATACCAAGCGGTTCGTATATCCTCTCTCTCCGGGGGCGAAAAAGATTTAAAAAACCAATTTCTTTTATCAGTTTTATCTTCAGCATAAAACCATTTTCTTAATAATTCTTTATTTAATGTCCAATTATCACTAATTATCATATTTAATGCAGGAGGTAAGTCAGGAGCCATCTGACTTGCCGTCGGACTAAAGTCTAAACCAGCATCTCTAAAGTCTCTCATACTTTGAGATCGGAAAGAATATCTTGGTTGAGGCACTGTCCTATCAAAATTTACACTATGTAATTTTGTTTTATCTTCTTTCTCAACAGAAATAGGAGAAGATGTTTCTCCAGAGAATCTGCTATTAAACTTTCTTTTAGAAAAGTTTAACGATACAGATCCATCACTAAATTCAGTTATGTTTGACAATCGTCCTGGTTCAATTCTATTTTCAGGTCTGTTACTAATATCTTGAATCTGTTCAAGATTCCAGGTAGAATCATTCTGTAATAATTCATTCCAAGGAATTGTTCTAGGTATATATGTATTTGTATGTTCAGTGTTAGACTCAAATAATAATGATTCACCTATACGAGAAACTATCTTAGCTCTCGGGGCTAAAGTATTCATTACTTTATAATAAACTCTATAAACTAATCCTATTGATTTAGATCTATCTAAAGATAAATTTTTTGTTTGTATATTAATTGTCAATGTCTTTAATATATTTTCATCAGTCAAGTCTACAGTAAAGTTTGGATAACAATTACTATAAACTGGTCCATTTGCTATATTAGACTCTAATACAGCAAGCAGAGAATGTTCAAATTTACTATGTCTAGCATCACGTAACATAATCAAAATAGGAATATCTAAACCAAGTCTAAACATTGGTTTCACAGCAATCTGTACTAAACCAATATGTAAAAATCTATATTTTTTACGGTGATGTTCAATACTATTCTTACTTAATAATTGTAAAGTTTCACAATTATTCTTAATTGAAAATGTATGTTCAGAAGTTTTAATAGCATAATCAGTAAAGATTTCAAAAGAACCTTTCTGATAAAAAGTATTAATATCTACCTTGGGTATATTCCAGTTATGCAAATCTTGTTCAATTTTAGCTATGTTTAATTCTACTGTGTTTACTTCAGAAGTATCATGTAATCCAGATGTAGAGGCTAAACTAGGTTCAGAAGTTTCTACTGATTTTCCTTTAAACAGATTTAACGCTTTATTCATCATTTTAACTATTCACTTACAGAGTCTCAGAAGGTCTAGTAGAGCCTTGTCGGGAGCACCCACCGGGACCACCTCACTCGGGCTGACCATCGGATTTCCACGGGCTCGCCAACGGACGTTATCTCCATCAAGATCTCCNTTTCAACAGAGAAATTTAGAAATATTAATTAATTTAAGATGCCCTAGATTACATGATTTTAGATGGTATAAAGACATGTTTCTAAATAAGTTAATCATTAGACATGACGCTAATTCAATATTTTGGAAAGAAAGATTTATAGCMAGATAACCAAAATTATTTGCAGACAAAGTTAGAACAAAAATTAGAGAAGCCAATAATGGAGATATACCTTATGCTACATTAACATATGGAGATATTATAAATTATGTTAATTCAACAGGATTAAGTCTATGCAATGACTTAAAATTAGCTAATAGGGTACAACAAGAAAATAATTTATTATCTAAAGAATTAGGCGGCTTTTGTGAACAATCTGCTATAACAACAGAAAAGATCAGTGCTCCATCATATAAAATTAAAAAGAAAATTAAAAATAAATCTCAGTTAGAAAAAGATTATAGAAGAACTAAGTATAGTATACCTTCTAGAAAAATGTTTTCTACGCCCAAGAGTAGTTTAACAAAGAAATCATCTAAATATTCTAAATCTAGTAATACAGGATCAATGAGTAATATTAAATGTTTTAAATGTGGAAAACAAGGACATACATTGAAGAATTGTACATTAAAAGATAAAATAAATAATTTAGAATTAGATGAAGACATTAGAAAACAACTGTTAGAAATAATTGATAAAGAAGAAACTGATAACGATATAATTAGTTCAGAAGAATTAAAAGATGATCAAATATATGAAATATTGCATACTACAACGGACAATGAATCTAGTGATGATTGTATAAATAATATAGGAATTTGTTATCTGAGTATAAATGTTATTTCTTCATCTGACAAAAAATTCTTTTTAGAATTAATAGATAAAATAGAAAACAAAAATATTAAAATAGAATATTTATTAAAACTAAAAATTTAACTATTATGATGTACATAAACAAGAAATTAAACCATTCAATTTTAATAAAATTACTTCTAGATTTAAAATAGAAAGTAAAATTATTATATCTGGTTTACAACATGAGATAAATGAGTTAAAGGGAGAATTAAGAGAATTACAATTTCAAGTAGGAATTTTAACTAATATGGAAAAAGAAAAAGGAAAACAAAAGACTATAGAAGATACTATAGAAACAATAGAAATATTTAATAAAGATAATATTTCTTTAATAATTGAAGTAAATTATCAGAGATGGTATATAAATATATATATTAAAATTAGAAATGAGTTTGTCTTAGATACAATAGCTTTATTAGATAGCGGTGCAGATCAAAATTGTATATAGGGAAGATTAATTCCAACTAAATATTTTGAAAAGGCYAAAGAAAGCTTAAATTCAGCTAGTGGTTCTAAACTGATAGTTAATTATAAATTATCTAATGCAATGATTTGTAACAATCAAATTTGTTTTAARAATACATTTATATTAGTCAAAAACCTTACACAGAGTATTATATTAGGCACACCTTTTCTTACACAGATTTACTTGTTTACAGTAGATAAAGTTGTTGTACATACTAAAATTTTAGATGAAGATATTACCTTTAANAAAACAACTGTTAGAAATAATTGATAAAGAAGAAACTGATAACGATATAATTAGTTCAGAAGAATTAAAAGATGATCAAATATATGAAATATTGCATACTACAACGGACAATGAATCTAGTGATGATTGTATAAATAATATAGGAATTTGTTATCTGAGTATAAATGTTATTTCTTCATCTGACAAAAAATTCTTTTTAGAATTAATAGATAAAATAGAAAACAAAAATATTAAAATAGAATATTTATTAAAACTAAAAATTTAACTATTATGATGTACATAAACAAGAAATTAAACCATTCCATTTTAATAAAATTACTTCTAGATTTAAAATAGAAAGTAAAATTATTATATCTGGTTTACAACATGAGATAAATGAGTTAAAGGGAGAATTAAGAGAATTACAATTTCAAGTAGGAATTTTAACTAATATGGAAAAAGAAAAAGGAAAACAAAAGACTATAGAAGATACTATAGAAACAATAGAAATATTTAATAAAGATAATATTTCTTTAATAATTGAAGTAAATTATCAGAGATGGTATATAAATATATATATTAAAATTAGAAATGAGTTTGTCTTAGATACAATAGCTTTATTAGATAGCGGTGCAGATCAAAATTGTATATAGGGAAGATTAATTCCAACTAAATATTTTGAAAAGGCYAAAGAAAGCTTAAATTCAGCTAGTGGTTCTAAACTGATAGTTAATTATAAATTATCTAATGCAATGATTTGTAACAATCAAATTTGTTTTAAAAATACATTTATATTAGTCAAAAACCTTACACAGAGTATTATATTAGGCACACCTTTTCTTACACAGATTTACTTGTTTACAGTAGATAAAGTTGTTGTACATACTAAAATTTTAGATGAAGATATTACCTTTAAATTTGTAACTTCACCAACTACTAGAGAAATAAATAATTTAAAGGAATCTACAATAAGTAAGAGAATAAATCTAATAACTACACATATAAATTATTTACAAGAAGTTAAAATAGAAAAAATAAAACAGTTACTAGAGAGTGAAAAAGTTAAAAAAACAAATAAAAGATTTTGAAGAATTATTAAATAAAGAAGTTTGCTCARACTTACCAAATGCCTTTCGGGATAGAAAAAAGCATATAGTAAACTTATCATATGAAAAAGATTTTACTGATAAAGATATACCTACAAAAGCTAGACCTATACAGATGAATTCAGAATT
Organism: Rhazya stricta; assembly: GCA_001752375.1. Classification (NCBI taxonomy): domain Eukaryota; kingdom Viridiplantae; phylum Streptophyta; class Magnoliopsida; order Gentianales; family Apocynaceae; genus Rhazya; species Rhazya stricta. The sequence continues at coordinate 1,820,764 of MEJB01000031.1, forward strand.
ATTAGAGCATTGTAAAAAATAAATAAAAAMTCTATTAGATAAAAAATTTAATTAGACCTTCTAAGTCACCATGGAGTTGTGCAGCATTTTATGTGAATAATGCAGCTGAAAAAGAGCATGGAGCTCCTAGATTAGTAATTAATTATAAACCTTTAAATAGAGCTTTACAATGGATTAGGTATYCGATACCTAATAAAAGAGATTTATTATAAAGAACTTTTGGTTCTCATCTATATTCTAAATTTGATTTAAAATCTGAATTCTCGCAAATTCAGATTACTGAAAAGGATAGATATAAAACAGCATTTATTGTGTCTTTTGGTAATTATGAATGGAATTTTATGCCTTTTGGATTAAAGAATGCTCTATCTGAGTTTCAAAATATGATGAATGAAATATGTAATGATTATACTAATTTTTGTATAGTTTATATTGATGATGTATTGATATGTTCTAAGTCAATAGAACAGCAATTTTAAACATTTAAATATATTCTACAAAGTAATAAAAAGAAATTGTTTAGTATTATCTGCTATCTACAACAATATCTGTTCAGAAATAGAACCTAGGTTCTCTTTAATGGTATCAGAGCCAAGTTTCTGAACAGAATTASATCCAAATAGTTTTAGAATATTTTCARAATTTTTTACTATTCTCCGAAAACAAAACTCTTTATCTCTAAAGATATTTTGTATAGTAATATTTTGCTGGAGTCAATGGAGTCTCTGAAGATGATAACGTCCGTTGGTCAGTGCAGTAAGGCCGTTGCCCAGGAGAGGTGGTCTCGGTAGTAAGACGTGGTCCTGGCAAGGCATCTAAGAAACTCTTAAGATTATCGGTAAGTTATTACATACAAGATGATGTCTAGAGCTTTAGATTTSTTTAAAGGAAAGTCTGTAGATAATTCTGGAATGAACTCTGAAACTGATGAACTTGGGGATAGTTCTGAAATTAATACAGTAGAATTAAACATAGCTAAAATTGAACAAGATTTGCATAATTGGAGTATTCCTAGAATTAATGTGTCTACCTTTTATCAGAAAGGTTCGTTTGATATATTTACTGATTATGCTATTAAAACATTTGAACATACATTTTCTACTAAAAATGAATGTGAAACTCTTCGTTTGTTGTCTAAACAAAGTATATTACAGCAGAGAAAGAAATATGGATTTTTACATTTAGGTCTAGTACAGATCGCTGTTAAACCTATGTTTCGTTTAAGATTAGATATACCTATCTTAATAATTTTAAGAGATGCGAGACAAAATAAATTTGAACATTCTTTATTAGCTGTTCTTCAATCCAATATAGYTCATGGACCAGTATACAGTAATTGTTATCCAAATTTCACTGTAGATTTAACAGATGAAAATATATTAAAAACTTTAACAGTTAACATACAAACTAAAAATTTATCTTTAGATAGATCTAAATGAATAGGAATAGTGTATAGAGTTTATTATAAASTTATGAATACTTTAGCTCTTAGAGCTAAGATAATATCTAGAATAGGTGAATCATTGTTATTTGAGTCAAATACTGAACATACAAATACATATATACCAAGAACTATTCCTTGGAATGAACTATTACAAAATGAATCTAAATGGAATTTAGAGAATATACAAGATGCTAGTTAGAGACCAGAAAACAGAATTGAACTAGAAAGATTATCTAATATTACAGAGTATAATAATGGATCGATAAAACTAGATTTTACAAAAAGAYAATTTTCTAGTATATTTACARAATCATCTTCTGTAAATGATGATAGAACAAAATTACACAGTGTAAATTTTGATAAATCTATACCTCAACTGGTATATTCCTTTAGATCTCAAAGTTTGAGAGAATTTACATTAGATTTTAGTCCTACAGCAAGTCAGATGGCTCCTGACTTACCTCTTTCATTAAACATGATTATTAGTGATAATTGGGAGATTAAAAAAGATTTATTAAGAAAATGGTGTTATAATCCAAAAAAAYGGAGAAAAGAAATTGGTTTTTTCAAACTTTTCCCCCYCGGGAGAGAGAGGATATTAGAATAAAATGGCATGATGAAATGAATAGACTTCATATTCATTTAGAATATTTTAGTTGGCTAGACAGATATTTAAAAAACTAAGAGCAATGGAAAAAAATATAATAATGAAGTTAATATGTTACAGAATTGGAATACTACTTCAGGGAAAAATATTAATTCATCAGATCCACCATTAGAAGAAATTACATTAAACATAAATGGTAATAATATAATAGCAAGTCCCTTTAAAGCTACTCCTAAAAATAGGAAAGAAGATTCTCAACCAACGTTAAAAGATATAGATAAAATATATCAACAAAATAACTATGCAAATCAGAAATTACATAGTCTATCTGAACAAGTAAGTAGATTAGATGGCCCTTCTATAAGTAAACCTCCACAGAAAATTAATCCAGGACAACCTTTATTTAGATTAGAAAATTCTCAAAATTTTACAATGCAAAACGATAATGCTTTACTTAAAGAAATAACAAAAAAATAAAAAAATTTAAATATAGATAAAGGAAAGAATATTAATAATGTAATAATAAAAAAGGACTTAAAAGCCTGAAATCTTCTCTTTGAACAACTCTCTCATAAGCTTATGTCTTTCTTGAATCTCTTTATGCTTTTAAAGAATCCTGCTATCTACAACAATATCTGTTCAGAAATAGAATCTGGGAACGAGCTATCTCAAAAGCTTAAGCTGTTAGGTTACGGCACTCTATTACTTATAAGCCTCAAGATCCCCCAAGTCCTTCCCCGCTTCCGCAAGGTGCACTGGACCCAATACGTCGGGATACCTACTCCCCTCTTACCTGACGGGACCACCTCACATTGGTTGACCAACGAACTCATTGCGCTGACCAACGCCAGTGGAGTTTTGAACCTGTGACCTCCAAATGCGGGATTTTGGTTGGCTGACCAAAACATTAAGTATAGATAAAGGGAAAACAATTAATAATGTAATTATTAAAAAAAATAATCAAACAGATGAAGATAATGAATTAAGTATAAATAAGCTAAAAAATACAAAGAAGTATACTACAGGAAGAACATATCATAAAACAAAGAATTATTATCCTCGATTCTCTTTTCCAGATACTCAATTTGAAGAAGTTAGAGAACAGTTTAATTATAATCCTGATACTTTATATGATTGGAATTTAGATGGATTAATAGAGTTTCAAATATACAATTTATTAAATGAAATGGGAATAGCCATATCAGCTTATAAGTCTATAGGTAAAACAGATAATGAAGCTATAGAAATGATAATTTCTGGATTTACAGGAACATTGAAAGGATGGTGGGATAATATTTTAACAGAAAGTGATAGAATGTCTATTAGCAGAGCAACTGAATAGATCTTAGTAAATGCTCAAGAATCTACTTCCTAACATGAACAGATAGCTATTATATATACTAGTATACCAGATGTAACTAATACTTTAATATTTACAATTTGTAAACATTTTTTTAGGGAATCCTGATAAGTTTCAATAAAGAAGTTCTGAGATATTAATAAATTTAAGATGTCCTAGATTACATGATTTTAAATGGTACAAGGATATGTTTTTAAATAAATTAATGATTAGACATGATGCTAGTTCAATTTTTTGGAAAGAAAGATTTATAGCAGGATTACCTAAATTATTTGTTGAAAAGGTTAGAACTAAGATTAGAGAAGCCAATAATGGAGATATGCCTTATGCAACATTAACATATGAAGATATAATAAATTACGTAAATACAAYAGGATTAGGATTATGTAATGATTTAAAATTAACTAATCATATTCAAAGACATAATGATTTATTACATAAAGAATCAGGCGGATTTTGTGATGAATTTACTATTAGTTCAAAAAAAAATTAGTGCTCCTTCATCTAAGGTAAAAAAGATAAAAAAGAAACTAAAATCATATAAATAAGATAAAAAGATTAAATATGCTGTGCCTTTTAAATTGAACTCTTCTAAACCTAAAAGTAGTATAACAAAAAAGAGTTCATCAAAATCATCTAAGCCTTCTAATTCTAACACAACAGTTAATATTATATGTTATAAATGTGGAAAATTAGGACATACGGCAAGAACTTGTAGAGTAAAAGAAAAGATTAGTAATATAGAAATGGATGAATCTTTTAAGAAGTAAGTTTTAGAAATATTAGATCTTGTAGAATCAGAAGATGAAGTAATTAGTTCTGAAGATTTTAAAGATGATGATCAAATAAATGAAATAATAAATACTACTACAGATAGCGATAGTGATTTAGAAGATTGCACAAATAATATAGGGATATGTTATCCTAGTATTAATGTAATATCTTCATCAGATAAGAAATTCTTTTTATAATTAATAGATAAAATTCAAGATCAAGATATTAAAACATAACATTTATTAAAATTAAGAGATTTAGTTCTAATAGATGTACACAAACAAGAAATTAAGCCTTTTAGCTTTAATGAGATAATTTCTAGATTTAAACAGAATAATATATTTACTATATCTGATCTACAACAAGAAATAAATGAATTAAAACAAGAATTAAAAGAATTAAAGTTTCAAGGAGAAGTGTTAACTAGAGTAGAAAAGGAAAATACTGGTAAACAAATAATAGAAGAATAAAGTAAAGATCCATTAATAATAAAAACCCCTAATATAGATTATATTTCATTAATTACTGAAATAAGATATCAAAGATGGTACATACCAATATATTTAAAAATTTAAAATGAATTTGTATTAGATACAATAGCTTTATTAGACAGTGGAGCTGATCAAAATTGTATACAAAAAGGATTAATTCAAACAAAATATTTTGAGAAAATTAAAGAGAGTTTAATCTCTGTTAGTAGATCTAAACTGATAGTTAATTATAAATTATCCAATGCTTTAATCTGTAATGGGCAAATTTGTTTCAAAAATACATTTATATTAGTGAAAAATGTAACAYTGAGTATTATGTTAGGAACCCCTTTTCTTACTCAAATATATCTATTCACAATAGATAAATATGGTGTACATACTAAGATTTTTGATGAAGACATTACTTTTAAATTTGTTTCTCCACCGAGTACGAAAGAAATTAATGATTTAAAAAATTCTATATTTCTAAATGAATTAATTCAATAAGTAAACATATTTATTATTTGCAAGAAGAAATTAAGATAAAAAATAAAATAATTATTAAAAATAGAAAAAATCAAGAAACAAATAAAAGACTTCGAGGAATTATTACATAAAGAAGTTTGCTTAGATTTGCCTAATGCATTTTGGGATAGAAAGAAACATATAGTTAGTCTACCTTATGAAAAAGACTTCACTGATAAAGATGTATCTACTAAAGCTAAACCTATACAGATGAATTCAGAATTATTAGAATACTGTAAAAAAGAAATAAAAACTTTGTTAGATAAGCAATTAATTAGACTGTCCAAGTCTCCTTGGAGTTGTGCAGCTTTTTATGTGAATAATGCARCAGAAAAAGAACGAGGTGCACCAAGATTAGTAATAAATTATAAACCATTAAATAAAGCATTATAATGGATTAGATATCCCATACCTAATAAAAGAGACTTACTAAAAAGGACTTATGGTGCTAATTTATATTCAAAATTTGATTTAAAATCAGGTTTTTGGCAAATACAAATAGCTGAATAGGATAGATATAAAACAATCTTTACAATACCCTTTGAACATTATGAATGGAATGTAATGCCTTTTGGATTAAAGAATGCTCCTTCAAAATTTCAAAATATGATGGATGATATATTCAATGCATACTCTTCTTTTTGTATTGTCTATATTGATGATGTGCTGATTTTTTCTAAATCTATAGACCAACATTTTAAACATTTGCATATATTTTGTAAAACAATAAAAAGAAATGGATTAGTTTTATCTGCTACTAAGATGAAATTATTTTGAACAACTTGTAGATTTTTAGTCATAAACTGAGTCAAGGTACTTATAAACCTATTTGTAGAGCAATAGATTTTGGAGATAAATTTCTTGACRAAATAAAAGATAAACAGCAATTACAAAAATTTTTAGGATGTTTAAATTATGTATCAGATTTTATAAAAAAATTTAAGAATTAGAGTTGAACCTTTATATAAAAGACTTAGAAAGAATTCTCCCCCCTTGGATTGATGAACAAACCAATGTAGTTAAAAAAAGTTAAAYAGTTAATTAAGACATTGCCTTGTTTGGGAATCCTGCATCCGGATGCATCGATGATTGTGGAGAATGACACCTCTGAGCTCGGCTATGGTGGCATTCTTAAATAGAGATTTCCAGACTCTCATAGTGAACAATTGGTAAGGTATCATTTAGGTATCTGGATTTCTTCTTAGAAAAACTATTCTACTATCAAAAAAGAAATTTTATCTATTTATAAAAGGATCTGAAGGAAACTTGGGCATTTATTACTTGGATCGTATTCGCGATTTAACCTTTTTTGTTGAGAATTGATTGTAAGGCTGGAAAAAATGTTCTAGAAAAAGATGTTAAAATTTTAGTTTCTAAACAGATCTTTGCAAGATGGCAAGCGATTCTCTCTGCATTTTATTTTACTATAGAATTTATTAAAGGACAAAATAATTCATTACCTAATTATCTGATTCGAGAGTTTTTCCAGGATAAACATGAGTCGTAGTCCTGGATTGCGGCCTCGAGCACAATTACTTAACATTAGCTCCTTCTCCTCCATCTCCTATGCAAACTCGATTTGTAAACAGATCTATAAACCTTTTTGAACAAACAACTCCTCCTTAAAACTTTAAAGAAGCCTTAAACTCTAGATTAGCTGAATTTCCTTCTTTACCTTCTACGTCAACACCCTTAATAGATAGTCAAGTTAAACCAGGAGAATGGTTCGAAAAATCTCCTATTCAGATTATTACTCTAGAAGATGAACATGAAGACCTTAGCTTTAAAGAAAACTTTTCTAAATACATATACATAGACTTTTACTACATTTGTACAAATCCTTTGAAAACTAAAGAATGGGATGAAGCCATTCTTATCTTTACAAAATCTATAGAAACAAAGCATGTTATGCAACCGGAYAAAGAAAAGCCTRGTTGTGAAAGATTAGCTTACCCAAAATGTAAAATACTATAGATTCCGTCTCCCAAAACTTGGAAAACCTCTTCACTGACCACCCCTATAGCATTTCCCTCTTCTACAAACATGAAACCACCTGCTTTTAACTATTTTGATTATATCCATGATTGGGAAAACTTTTTACTGGTTAGACCTTATACACATTTGTGGTTCATACAAATTAAAACAGATTTACCTGACCCTATTCCCAGATGGTTTTGCAACTGGTGGGAAAAGTATGGAATTACATCAAATATTTTGCCTCCAGAAATATTGAGCAGATATGAATCTTTTATAAAGATGCCTTCTAAATTTACATCGTTGATGGAGAAATAGATGACTTTCTTTTTCAAGACAAAATTCCCTTGGATTCTAGTATGGCAATTCTATAAATCAACAGATCATCATGGACAAACTACCTTGGCCAGATCAGTTAGAATCAAATGGTGGATTCAATTTGATGAAGCCAAAAGAAATGAACAAAAATCTGCAAAAGCCTCTACATCTTCATAGAAGAGTAAAGAAGAATGAAAAAAGGAATTGGATAAAATGAAGAAAAATTTAGAGCAAATGTACAAAGATTTGGTGAAAGATGAAAAAGAAGATACTCMAGAAAATTCTGCCACAGATGAATATAATCCTTTTGGAGGACCCATTGCACAGACACCGCCACATTATTTCTGAATATTGACATAAAGTTGAAGAATGCAAGTGGGCGACATTGACTCAATAGAAGATTGACATACTGAAGATTCCAAGATGCAAGTAGACGACATGAATTGACTAAAAGCTAAAAGATTTTGACAAAAAGTTCCAATTATTTTACCTTAGCTGATAAGAACTTTACTTTAGTTATTGTAACTCAAATATTGTATTCTGATCAGAACCTCTTGTAATTCTATAAATAGTAATGAAATGAAAGAGAAGGGGGCAGGGCCGAAGAACCTCACTTCTTTTGAACAATTTCTATCCTATTCGAAGTAAGCATGTTTCTAAAAACTTTCTTCGGAGAGAATCCTTACTTTCTTCAATAGATTTGTTTAAATTCTTTTATACAAAAGAATTTATAAAAATTTTCTRAAATTCGATCCTGAGTTCAATTTTGGTACCAATGTTAAACGTCAATCCCAATTGCTATACAATATTCGGTGAATGTTTGAGATCTAAACTCAACAAAATTATCAAGAAATATTTTCTTGATTGAGTATTCAAGGAATTGAGCTCTTAATTTTGTGATTTGAGCACTTTTGGTAAATGCTGCTTTTCTAGTTGAACAACGAGTAGATGAAAGAAGATATATAAAATTTCCAATGTTAGGGGGATTTAATAAAAGAATATATAAAAATAATAAGTAAGTAGATGATGATAATAATAATAATAATAATAATAATTAATAATAGCAGTAGACAACTACCTGCTCACGCCTCCATATTCTGAACGTCAGGAGATAATAAATTGAAACCGAAAGCCACGAGTGAGGGAGGACCTTTGTCTGCTAACACRTCGATTTTAAGGAGAGATTATATGAGTTAGAATTACAAGTCTATTATCGTAAGGTAAGTGGAATAACTCTGATTCTCTAAATTTCTGGTCAAATCCCTTACTAGTTTATTATAAAACTTTGGGTTTAACATGTGAAACCTATGACTATAGATTTCRTCTTCGGTTATGGTGAATTTAAAAACTATCTTCCTCTGATTATCCAACTAGCATAGACAAAAATGTAGAAACCTAATCTGTCTGATCAACCTAGCAGGAGTAAACAGCTAGGGCCCTGAATTCAAGGCTGAATGAAAGGCGGCTAGCAGGCGAGGGGTGCATGACGCGCAGCAATCCTACAAGTCGAGCGGAGTTGGGGCAGCAGTGCGGATGTCTAGACCAAGTCCGCAAGGGACGGAAGAGAGGGAAGGATGGCAATTCCCTAGTGGCAAACCGTTCATCTAGGAATGGCTATGGCAAACTCCGATCGAGCAAAAGAAGATGAAGATGGCAGGATTCTGGGCGGATCGCTTTCATCCCGAGTGACTATGGATTACTCTATTCGCGATCGCGCGGCATGATAGTGACGGCATCTGAGTATAGAACGAGAAAAAAGCGGCGATAGCACGGACGCTAAGGAGAAGATCTGGGCCAGTAGGGAAGTCCCATCGAGGCGATCAACGTGCAGCGGTGGGTTCGTTGCCCTGGCCGAGTCGGCGGAGTAGAGTCCTTTAAGCCGTGGATCTGATGGTTTGTTGCGGATTTGGAGGGAGCGACGATCGGCGAGCTTGGAGATCGACGAGCAGAGGGAAGAGCTCTACTCCGAATCGAGTCTTTAGGCAACCGATGGAGTCCAATCTCCGATCGATTACGGCATGCCAAGGGTCGAACAGCGAGGGGCGAGCAGCAAGTCACAGGCGACCGCGCGACCTGCGAGGCTCCGGCCTTGACTGGCAGCCAATAGGGTTTAATAGTAAATGAGAACAGAGGATGGCGGGTGGTTGAAGAGGAGGAAAAGTCAGTGTGAGCGGCAGGATTTTTGGGAGTGAGAGAGGGACGGCAGGTAGGGTTTTCTGGGAGTGGGCGGCGGCAGCACAAATGTTGGAAGAGAAGAAGACTTAAGGGTTTTTAGGTTTTTCTCTTTTTTTTTTAAAAAAAAATTTAGCGCCGTAACCTAAATCCTTCGGGCTTCCCATCATAATTAAACACAAATCCTTAATTAAATTCACGGGCATTTCTTTCGATAAATCTAACTTCCGACTAAAAAAAGAATAGGCCCCATTAGTCCGAGTCCTGTAACCAACAAAGGACTCTAATTCGATAGCATATATTTCTCCATACTTATTAAACATGGCAATTCAAAATATTAACACATATAAAAGTTTTCAACCCTAGTTGGCACACAATTTCACACAATCAAACAAATTTAATAAAGGAAAATTTTCGGGTATTATAAGTACCATCTTTTAACTTCGCTAATCATAGGATGTGGCTAACTTGAATACAGTCTTTGAAAATCAGTTTTTTGAAATCGAAAAGGAAAGAATGAAGCCAATTTCACTAGTATAAATGCCCAGAATCAGATTGAGGGATAGGTATTCCTTATTATAAATAGCACATGCAGGACATAGAGAAAAGCTTATCCCCCACTGGCACTCTCTTAAAATTACATACGTTAGCAATACGGCTTATTCAACAACTGTGAATTGAATTATCCTCGAGTCAGGCCTAAGCCTGGAAGTGCTTTTGGCTCAACCATTGTTTCTTATGCCCTATAACTCTAATCAGAAGGAAAAACTACTGGCTTGAATTGCTTCGCTCCTTAAATAGTAGACAAGACGTGATCAGTCAATACCAAGTAAAGTCCTTACTTACCAGACTAGGCTCAAAGCGAGAAAGACCCGGCAAGAGCAGCCTCTTTCTATTAAGACAGAAACACTAACGCAAAAATTGGGACTTTTCCCTTTGTTGTAATRTAATGAAGGTTTGGTCTTCAGTCTACCAATCCACGGTAAATGCCTGGCTATTGAAAGGTAGCGTGGTAAGAAGAAGGTGAGTGAAAGTGAATCGGTTCTAGATAGGTTCAAAACAAACATTATTAAAGTGCATAATAAGGTACATGCATAATGTGTATCAAAAATATTGAGTAGAAAATATCAAGGTGCATCCACAAATACATTTTGAAACATTAAGTGTTCTAAAAATAGTTTTATGATGTACTTGGTAACGCATCTATATTTATATATAAGTTCGTATAAAACCTTAAGTTGTATATAGATGAATTCCTAGTGCTACTAAAATTGATTCTTACAACATTACAACACATAAAAATTTCAGTCTAGCATCAATCAACACTGAATCTCAACATTGTCCTTAATGTATAAAATACAGCAAAAGAAAGAAATAAAATAGGATAATGCTTCCCTAATGTAAATGGTGGGACCGAGACAACCTATGGCGTATCATCACCTAAATCTACATCATCTTGCCCAAGTCTTCATCTRTATTACTAGGACCTAGTATATGGTTATAACCATATCTCGTTTAACGTGGAAGAATGATAGTGTAATGCTCGCGTCATATTGACCTGTGACTATTACACCTAGGCCCATAAGTCGGCATGAGATTGTTGGACTTGGGTCTAGATGCCAGTCTAAGTTTGTTGGACTTGGGTCTAGATGCCAGTCTAAGTCTGCTGAAGGTGCATAATGGCTTGAGCATGCTCACATTGGGTCAACTGCACCTGTGACAATAACTCTTATATCTATTGGAGAGTGGCGACGGAAGGGGAGAACGTAAGGTATCTGAAATAGAAACAGAAGCATAAGGACCAGCCTCTTTGACCAGGGTCCATGTCTTATCAACCTCCAAGGAGGTGTGGGGAACTTCTCAAGGTAATTGTCTGAGCTACAACCCATTTGTCGTCATGCCGCTGAAGATAACTTAAATCAAGGTACCCTCATCAACAACCTCAGTCTCAAAGGTGGCAATGTCAGTCCCTCCCTCAAAGACACCCTAAACTCAACTAAAATTCCCATGATCACTAAGGGAAAGCATAAGTTGTGGCAAGAATTCCTAATCTGTGCTACTGATAAGATCTCATATAATCAAACCAGGAAGTGGCCCACTTTAGATGCTAGCTAGACAAATTTAACATCTTATATAGAAAATAAAGATCATGCCTTCAAAACTCATTAAGAGTACTAGATCTCAGCTGGACATTAAAAGTGAAAAGGTAGATAAGGAGTGGGGGCCCAGGATCAAGATTGAGGTAGCTATGATAGTGTGATCCCCTAAACGTAGAAGCCACACAATACCTAACTGCTTCCTAGCCTCTTTAAAGGAAAAATGCTGATCAGACTGAACCACATTAGTGCCAAAAATAATCCAATCACCCTCATTAGAGATACTAAGAAAGTGAGATGAATATGCGCAAGTGACAACAATAGATATCCCCTAAACCATAGCCCTCATCTTGCGAAGTCCTTCACGTATGTTTATCCTCAAAATTGAGGTAAAATTATCGGACTAGGTCCAGATAGTAAATGCCCCTAGATCAAGAATTAGGGCCTTAACCTAGACTTTGAAAAGCCKCATAGATATGAATTTTAGCGTCTAGAGAATGCATAGTAGATTTTTCAACAATAATGAGACTCATTATTCGAGTCATGTATCAAGCTCGACACTTATCTTCGAAAAGTAGGGGATGCACACAGTAGAGGTAGTAGGATTGGCATCCCGTGTCTTACTAGAATGGCTCATCCCGACAGACTTAGACATATGGAAGGTTGTTATAAGAAAATAAGGGCTAGACCAAAAGGGAGATGAATGTAATCTCAATTACCAATCACCAATGTACAACGATCTCCAACACCAACCTTCCAAACAATTATCACAAGCCTAACCACTAACTTCAAGACACCACCACAAACCACAAGAATGTAATATCACAATAATCAAYAATGTATGCTCAAGATAACGATCAAAGCAATTAAGACAAGCTAAGCTCAATGAAATTGCAATAGTCCAAGTCTGAGGGTGTAGGGAGTGGTGGCTAATCAATGTAATAATAGTAAACTTGTTATATGCAAGGGAAGTATCGAAATCACCAATTCACATAACGAATATGCAACAACATCTTATTCAACCAAAACTACTGCAAATGATAGACAAATTCCCAAACTCAAGTAAGAACCTCCATCAAATATTTAGAAAATATGCTTAATCCTYATAAAACTCACAATCCAAGAGGTATAAGGATAACAAAAGATAGCATAATTTCATTAAAAGTGAAGGTTTGTAAGAAATATGAAGAAAATTAGTACTTCAGGTAGACCCCTAGTGAAGGATGCCCAAAAATTGGAATTTTCTTTCAAATGAAGCTTGGAAAAGTGATAGTGAATTTATGGAAGAAAAATGAGTGATTTGGTGAAAATTTGACAAAGATTGAAGCTTTTCAAGTTGGAAGGAAGAGAAAATCGAGTTGGGAGATTTAGGAGAAGAAAATATGGAATTTTTGCTTGAAAATCATGTAGGACAGCTTAAGAAAAATCCAAAGCGGCGCTAATTAGGCCAAATCGGCATCGACTCAAGCACCAAAGCGCCATCCGGTGCTGATTTGAGCAAAAAATAGTACTAGTTTGCCACTGGAAGGAAAAGAATTTGCCTAAAATTCCCAAATTGGCACCTGATTGAATTTGCGGGTTGGGTTGACCCAGTGCCGATCAACCCCATTTTTTTAATTTTTGCTAATAAAAAGTAAATCAAAATAACAAAAAATTATAAAAATCAAAAGAAACTTGGATTTCTTCCCATAAAACACTTCTTTGATGTCGTTAGTTGGACAACTTATAACCTATATTAAGTAAAGCTGGTTTTTTGTGCTGATGCGATCAACCTCACCCCCATAGTATTGTTTCAATCTTTGACAATTAACCTTGACTATTCCTTAGGATTCGTTAGATATTTCCACTGCACCATAAGGAAGAACGTTAGTCATAACAAAAGGGTTAGACCACTTGGATCTCAACTTACCTAGAAATAATAGAAGGCGTGAGTTAAAGAGGAGGACTTGTTGACAAATTTGAAATTCCCTCCTTATAATTCTCTTGTCATGAAATTGCTTTGTCCTCTCCTTGTAGATTTTTGTGTTCTCTTAGATTGCAAGGGGAAGTTCCTTCAATTCATYCAACTACCAAAAACCCTTCCCTTTCCTACAACTGATAAATCAAGGTTTAAATATTTCAAAGCCTAACAAGCTTCATTTTCTAACTCAATGGGTAGGTGACAAGCTTCCCCAAACACTAGACAATATGGGGACATACCTATGGAAGTTTTGAAAGCAGTTCTCTATGCTCAAAAAGCATTATCTAGTTTAAGTGACCAATCTTTCTCAGAGTTACTAATAGCCTTCTCAATATTCTTTTAATTTCCCTGTTAGACACCACTTGACCACTAGTTTGGGGGTGATAAGGAACGACTATCTTGTGAGTAACCCCATACTTCTTAAGAGTATATCCAATTACTTATTACAAAATTGAGTTTTCACATCACTAAAAAAAGTCCTAGGAGTGCAAAAACGACAAAAGATGTTCTTTTAAGAAGGCAAATGACAACCGTAGCATCATTAGTGGTGGTGGCAATGGCTTCGACCAACTTAAACACATATTCCATAGCAATAGGAATATACTTATTGGAACGAGAAGAAGGAAATGGCCCTTAAAATCTATACCCCAAACATTAAATAGTTCAACAACAAAAATATTAGTAAGGGGCATCTCATGACATCTAGAAATATTGCCACTCTTTTGGCATTGATCACAAGTCAGAACAAAATGGTACAATCTTCACATAAAGTAGGCCAATAAAATGTAGATTTTAATACGTTATATCTCATTTTTGTTRGGCCAAAGTGACCACCTATTATAGCACAATAAGAATGATATAAAGTATCAAACATCTCATCCACAGAAAGACATCTCTTAATAACTTGGTAAGAACACAGTTGGAACAAGTATGATTCATCCCAGCAATAATGTTTCTAAGAGGTTGCATAATTAAGATAACATAATAGCACGCTCAATGKGACACTAGTGTGATGGTGCATGCATTTGCGGATGGACGACATATTATAGGAGGCGACGACTGYAATACTTCTAAGAGGAGCGGGAACCAAGATGCGATTGCCACATCTTTTGTGGCTCTTGGAACCTCGTCGATCTCTATAATTACATAATCTTTTGAACAACGGATCGGCTAGCAATGACCAGGAGAGGCAAGAATCATCTACCTTTTCTATGAGATGTAAAACCAACTTCGTTGATAGCCATTCAACGAAACTTTGAGRAAGCAGCGCGAAGTTGGCACAAAACTTGGAACAATAAATGATTGAGGCATTTAGACCATTCCTTCCAAATGAGCTTCAAAGCCAACGAGAAGCAAAAGTCCAATCCTTTAGATCAACCTCAGGCTAAATATCCATGAGCAGTGTAGCCTTGGACACTAGCGTAGCCCTTTTTGTAGTATGGTGTGGGTCATGCTAAATAGACGAGATATCTTTAGACCACCATATGCAGCAAGCTATCTGACACAGTATTCAACCAATGGTCCTYCAGAGGCTTAGCCACCCTTTRCCTCCAATGTCCCTGCAACAGTTTATCTACCATAAGGGATAGGTGCTTAACTGATCAATCCTGAGGGGCAATATGCACATACAAGAGGCTACCACCAGCCTGTAGTATATGCTTTTGAAAATGTTTTCCAACTGCTTTATATGTGTTACCTTTTGGAAAATATGTGATGGCCAATATACAAATATATTTAGGACTTTGGAAATATTAATGGAATTGTATCATAAGTATTTCCTACTTAAGACACACTACCCTATTTTCTCAATTGTCCTAAATATGTTATGTTAAATTTGAAATCTTTCTCATGAAGGTTCAGACAAAGCAAGACTAGAAATTGACCGTTTGAAGGTCATRGGACCTGTGTCCAAACTTGCTTCGGGCACAAGATCTCAATAAACCTCATTCATTCGAAGTTAGTAATTGCTAAGTCCAAAATTCCGCCAATAGGACCTTAGGTTCAGCAGAGCTATGGTTCGACCATCCGAAACCTTCATGAACCATCACCTGAAGGTCACTTCGAACTAAAGTTTTAAGGAAATTTCAATCATYTGAAGGTAGCATWTATAGTATCCAATATCCTTCCAAGAGAGATTTAGACAGAATCTCGGATGCAGCCCTACCTATTGCGGTCGTCCAAAATAAGTGCATTAAGACACAAAAAATGATTAGCTTTTGAACCGTTTGTGTGGGTTGTATAAATAGGTTCCCTAGCCATTTTTCAGAACAACAATAATATAGAATATATTCAAAAGATCATCAAGTTTTATATCATTCAGAAAGTGCACGAAAGCACATCTAAGAGATCTTTATTATATTATCTCCATTATCAAGAGTGGTTATTTTATTTCTTTTATCTCTATCTTTTTGTTAGAGATCTTTATTGTATTATCTAGGACTTAAAACTCTCAGGGAAAAKGAAATTGAGGTGATTGTGTTATACAAAGGTTGCTAGGTATTTGCAAGACCCATTTTGTGGGTGAACCCTTGATTGTTTTAAAGTCTTTGTGACTTTTGATATAGTGAATTTGAAAACTCTAAGGGTGAGAACCTAGCTAGGATTGTCGATGGATTTGGAGTGGCTTGACATGGGCTACTTAGCTCGATTTTTTTGGACTAAGCTTAAGTTGAGTTTGGGCTCAAAACTAATTCAGGTTGAGTTGGGCTTAGGGGTGCTCAAATCTAATGAGCCAGAACTCGAAAATATTTATATATAAGTATTTATGTTTATTTTAATTATAATTATTAGTACATCAGGTAAAACATCTAATCGTAGCCTCTTCCTYTTTCTCTTAAACCCCTTTTGGGGAAGAATGTTATGGTTCTTGAGCARTTGCATTTGTATAGATGTRGTTTTGGTAGCCAGGCWAGGTAAGTGGTGATCAATTGTCCCCACAATCATATAAGTTGGTTGGAGAGCTAAATAGCCAAGTCARAGGTGATGGGAGAAAAGCAAGGCAAAKGCTTATCTTGAGCACGGAAGGCAAAGTAAATCGAGATTATTTGWGAAGGAAAAAGGGTGACTACACCTATCCAGTATAGCAACAGATCTAGCAAACTACTGCCAAAAGTGGCAACCTGAAAAAGGGAGAATGGAGGAAGAATACAATTTGCAAATGAGGACTCAAAGAAGAAATAAGCAGTAAAAGTACTTTAGATCCATAGAGCTTCAATAAGCAACAGATGTGCTTTATGGTTCTGCATTTGTCCATGTTTGCTTTTTTTCTTTTCCTTTTTTTTTTTGTAGCGTTAATTTGTGAGATCCAAACTTAATTTGGTTGTCGAAGAATAGCGATCAATAATTTTTTAGATACAAATTAATTGTTCGAGACCTAATTGTAACTATTTTTGAGATACAAAACCAAAATTTGTGATTCTAATAGTGATGTTTCTTTTGTGAGATCTAAACTAAAAAACCTAAGTGAATTTTTGAAGTCGAAACAAGAAGCAAAATTTTACTTTACAACTTTGAGATTTGGATAGTGATGTTCATTATTATTATTATTAATTTTTGCTAATTCACTTCACTTGAGTGTGAGCTAAGCTCGTGTTTAAACAAAGGAATGAATTCGGATTGAGCTCTGGCATGAGCTAGTGGAAACTAATTACAATTGAACTTTGGCTAGCCAAGCCCGATTTATCCGACCCAATTGACACCCGTAGCTATAGGTAGTGAGTGTAGATTTCAACGAAAATCGAATCATTATAAATCTCGTGTTTGTGCGTATTTCATTTACTTTATTGCTATATTTATCTTGTATTTATTGCATACCAACCACACATACTAACCACGTAACATTTGTTACACCCACCAAGTATTTGATATTTTTCTTCAAAGATTTAAAAGTTGCTGCGCAAGTCTAAATTTTTTTAAATAAAAAATGTAACACTTTAGAAATAAATTAATGCAAAAAAAATATTTTGTGGGTTGAATCAACCACTTGACACGGGTGAATCACCTAAGAGAGACTAACCTTTAATCAGACAACCTTCCAATTGAAAAAAGAAAATATTCTTTTATTAGAATGAAATTTTGGAGAGATGAATGTACAATAAAAGTCGACTTAATTGTATTAATTAAAAAAAATAAGTATGCTTAGTAAATTCCTAGAACCCAAGAGGCCCAASAAGAATAAAGGTCTTCTTTTCACTAGAAAAAAGAAAAGGAAAAACTTGGTGGTCTTWGAATGATAACCTAACCTACCGGCTTGGGACCTGACGTTTTCATCGGGAATTAGGCTCGGTGTCTGCTTTCAATCTTCAGAAGCTCAGGGACAGCCTCAAGCAGCAGGCTTGGAATTCTCCCGCACGAACAAATACGCACAAACTCATGAGTTCGGTCTGTATATCCGTTACAGACACCCTGCGCATGCATAAGCATAGATTTACACCGAGAATTTCAAAGAAATGGCTCCTGATATGTGCTTTTGTTATACAGATTACGTGTTCGTGATCAAAAGCGGGGTGAGAAGAAGAAAAGGAGGAGGAAGGCGGCGGGAAGAGTTGATACTGTGATTTTTGGGCGGCTTTTGGAGGGCTTTATGTAAACTAATGGGGACTACGGTTCCGGTGGTTGAGCATTACAATTTAAGATCGGCGAATTCGTATGTAGGAAGTTCATTGCATGATCTTAACGCGGATGACATCACAGGCGGCAGCGGAGGCGGAGACAATGACGGGGGCCGTCGGGGTGATGACGTCACCGATGATAGTTTAGATAACGATGAAGAATCTACTGCTGTTGTTACAGTAAGTTCTCTAACTTCCAGTTTGGTTTTCTTGTACAGTAGTAAAATAAATGATATTAGCTAAAGATCTTTATTACTAAATTCATGTGATRAAAAAGTTGTCCGAGTTGATGAGGATGAAATAGGTAAAGTTGAAAGTGAATCATTATTCAAAGATGTTAATTTGCCATGGGTGAAGCAAAAAGAAGGAAAGGCTTCTCGTGGATCAGTAAAAAAATGTAAGCTTTGATTAGGGCGGTAAGATTATCTAAGTAAAAAAACTACTTGTGGATCAATAATGGCTTTGATTCATTTATAACATATTATTGTCTGTTATACCTTTGCTTTTGGTTCTGTTTATTTGTGGCACAAAATGTAGGAACATGTTCAGCTACAAATACATTGTGCATTACTTTATGAAAGTCAATGTTTTGGACTAAATGTTAATTGTTCCAATKTAAAAATAAATATTTCTTACTTAACATTGACAAAGAACTAAAAATCCCTCATCTAGTATTGAGATATTCGCAGGTAATCCATGTCACCTTTTTTTTTTTTTTTAATGTTTATCAGTTATTTATAGATATCATTTTAAAATCTCTGTGTCTCCATAGAGTTTTAGGTTGCTAATGCCACATGAACATTTGGTTCTTGTTCCTTTAAAAACAATGCTCTGTCACATAATCCTCAGGATTGCATGCATGAGTCATACAGGAACTCGTTGCCTCTTCATGGTGTAGGAGTAGAGGAGGATCAAACTGGCCTTGAAAACAGTGAATCTTCAACAGGAGCCTACAGTATTTTGACCATTGATGGTAATTATC
The DNA here is from genome assembly GCA_001752375.1 of Rhazya stricta. Taxonomy (NCBI): domain Eukaryota; kingdom Viridiplantae; phylum Streptophyta; class Magnoliopsida; order Gentianales; family Apocynaceae; genus Rhazya; species Rhazya stricta. Next base: position 1,840,056 of record MEJB01000031.1, read on the forward strand.
AACTTGAATGAAAACCAGAAGTGAAGTTATATTTATCAATTACCAGTTATAACATGGCAATTCTTCTTCTAAAAACAGATATATCACCAATTGAAACAGCGAGAGCAAGATTTTTAGACCTCATTGTGGATCATTTTATTAATCCACATATAGTTGAGGTGTYGGATTCTGAGGCTGATTATTCGGCTCAATCTGCACAAGATAAATTGAGCAAGAGAAGATCGAGGGACATCCAGTATGAGGGTGATGCGAGGTTTGTTCTGCCGCTGATGTATGTGGCAAACATGTATGAAACATTGGTTAATGAAGTAAACTTAAGACTCTCTTCTTTAAGTGGCATGCGTGAAAAATCTATTGGTGTGGCTCTTGAAGCAGCTGGTGGTTTGTATAGAAGGCTTGCCAAGAAATTTCCACGGAAAGGTATCTATTATTTTTCATTCCTGCTATTTGGTTATGTTCTTTAAGATATGATATTTGTATTTAGGAACTGGGTGCAATGAATACTTGTCCTAGGGTCAGATTGAGATACTTTACCAGTAAAGTTTGGTCCTCACCAATGCTTTCTCCATTTAACCTTGTGAAGATATAAATCATTAACATCCTTCTAATATGTATCTCGCCCCCTTTTCTTTCTCTTTTCTCTTTGAATATGTAGAAGTGCTTCAGTTTCCAGGTTTGTTGTTTGAAAAGAACTGTTATCAGCTTCTAAAATGTTGTAAAGATATCTACAATTGAATTACAAAATATAGTTTGGTCTTACTTTTGTTTCTATTTATCTTTTTAATTGATTACTTCTTAGTTTTACCTGTACCTTTTCTAAAACAAATTAATAAATTTTAAAAYGCTATTAGTCCGTGGGTCTGACTTCTGTTRTCGCTTTTCCTGATAATCAAACAAAAACTGCAAAAGAATACTCATCTTCCTTTCTAAATTGAATCTCTTCATTTTCTTTTTGAAGTTTTCCAGATAAATTTCCTAGAGCATGTTTTTCAATCCAAATCTCCATTACCATCAAGTTTTTCCTTTTCTTAAAATGTGAGACAATTGTTACACATTAGTCTCATATTCATAAGGTTAATATAGTACAATATCAAACAGTTTAAGAATCTCCAAGAACTTTGTGCCAATAAATGAAGACATTCATTTTGAAATGGGTAGGGCTTATTTTGTTTAGTTTGTTAATTTTGACAAACAGGACCTTGTATATTTAAAAGACGAGAATTGGCAACGTCCTTCGAGACAAGGTCAAGATTTCCTGAGTTGGTGATACRAGAGGAAAAGCGAGTTCGTTTTGTAGTAGTAAATGGACTGGCTATTGTTGAGAAGCCACCAAATATGCGGATTGATGATGCTGAGTGGTATGATTGGATAACTCTTTTATGGTATTCCCTTCAGTTGTTATATGAATAAACATGCTTATTATTCAGTGTCAGCAGTCAGCACCTATTTTGAAGATATGAGTACTGCATTTCAGTGTCGAGAAAAGGATAAGCTCAAACTAACTGTTTTCTTTCTAATTTCAAGAAGTTCTACTTGTGAAAGATATTTTAGTAACTATCACAGTCTGAAAATTGTGCCCTTAAGTCCATGGGGTTTACATTAATTATTTCCTATTTGTTGCATCTCGCCAGAGATTGTGAGGATTATCGTGCCACAATGAAGAGACTTTTCCCTAGTGATTGAACTATGATAAGAATCCGTATTTGCATTTGGTTTACCTTAACATTGTTTACAATATATTCTTTTCTTCAAATTCCCTTCTTTCTCACTCCCTAGAATAGTCTTAGAGTTTTTTCCTAACCATTATAAGCTGTTTTGTTCCTAGTTCCATGAGCTGCTTGATACTGTTTCCTTTCAGATCCACAGGGATGAAACTTTTCTTAACTTATTAGATAAGTTTATGCCTTCAAAGTAAAATTTACAATTTGTTGGTAAATTAATTTTTCAAAGTGATTTTATGTTAGGCTTGTGATTAGTTGAATCTTGTTGCACTGTTCTCATTGAATGTCCACAGTTAGGCTAGATCTTTTTGAATATTCAAGTACATAAAAATAATTTCATGGGTTATTGGTCTTTCTGGCGACATGCCTTTAAACTTAAACTGATAAGCAGAAAAAAATCTGTACACATATTGCATTATTTTTCTGTATTAACTAAGCGGTAATTCTATTGATTCTCCTCGAAGTGAATGGTTTGGCATTTCATGTCTTATTTTTCTTTCTCTAGATCTTAAGTTCAAGAGGAATTTGCTTTTCTGGCTTCCAGATGCTTCCTCTGTTTTTTCTGACTGTTCTCCAGTTGATGATATTAGATATTGATCYGTTTTGCGTCATTCTTAAATTGAGCTTGAGAAAGTGACTGGATAGATATTTAAACTTGGAGAACTTATTGCTAACYACTAAACATTAATTCTTTGAACCCTTTTGTGGTTATTATGCATTCTTGAAGAAAGTTGCTCATGGTCTTCTACTTTGATGAATGCTAAAAGTTGTTGGCACTGTTAATTCCGGGAACAAATTGTAAGCTTAACATTTGTGTTTATGTTTATCAGGTATTTTTCATGAAATTCATATATGTTTACAGGTTTAAAAGATTGACAGGCCGGAATGAAGCTGCTGTCTGTGCCAGAGATTATAAGTTTTATGCTCCAAGACATAAGTACCGGCGTGTTTCATCCAATTCAATTTCCAATATTCCTGGTCTGCCAGTAAGTTTTGATACATCTGCCACTAAAATGCCGATTGTTTAGCTTTATTTACTTGTCAAGTTATTAGCYTCTTCTGAATCATGTTGCAGACGTTCCCCAGCACGGATAGCTCTCCAATGGTCACCACCCAAGGCTATCGTTCTGCTCATGAAGTAAGACTTCTCAAATCACCTGATTTAGGCATTGGTCAAGCTCAATTTATTTATTGAATCTTCTTTTAGATTGTTTGAGAGATTATCTATATAGGTCATCCTAAGTAGAACTAGCTAGATGATATGTAGGGAATCATATTAAGAATATCATTAGAGTGTACATTAGACAGTGCAAAAGTTTTTCATTTTTTTTATTTTTATTTATTTTAGATTTAAATATAATTTCTGGTCTATATGTTGGCTTTGTAGGCATTCTGTTTCTTTTTACCCTTCATCTCCATTTTAAGTTACTTTTAGGTAGGTTAGATGATATTGTGATGGTTTCCTTGTCTATTGGCTTGTCCTTCCCCTCTTTCAGTTATTAAATGTGMKCTAGTCAGAGTCATCCAGTAATACTACTTATGCTGATTTAGGTTGCATGTGGCATAGAAGATACTCATTATGCTGATTTTACTGAATTCTAAGGAACAAAAATATTGGCAAGATATTTGAGTCTGCCAACTCTCCCCCTCAATTCAGTAAAATGTCAAAAAGTGACCCTTCCTCCCCTGTTTACTCCTCCTTATTCCCTTTTTCTAACTGATTCTCTAAGCYGACCTCATTTCTCCTCTTCCTGCTCATACTCCCAACRTGCTCTTAACTAACTTGCTTATCAGGCATTGTGGTCCTTCCCTTATTTCTTCTAGCATATGTGACCTGAATTGGTGGCCTAACATTGGCCGCCGCCCAAAGTCRAACATTGTCCTCAAGGTTAAAATGAGGAAATTGAGATAGATGAGGTCAAAGGGTTCCCAAAAATCCTCAAAAGCTGGAAGGTCTTGCAATGAATGAGTACTTCAGTACCTATCTTACCAGGTTCAGTAGAAGGGCGAACTCTAATCGCCTCAGGGGTAACCAGTAGCTCCATGTCAAAAGATAAAATTGCCAGTATCACAAGGACGGTAATACCCTGTAAGACCGAGGAAACCACGCAAGGCTCGAAGAGTTGTGGGAGTCGGCAATGCAAACACAGCCTGAAGCTTAGCTGTATCAGCTGAGACACCACGAGCATCAATGATACATCCCAAATATTCAACACGTGGCTCGCTGAAAACACATTTTTTTTTTGGCATTGGCATACAACTTCTGAATTTGCAGAATAGTGAAAACTTGCTGTAAATGTGACAGAGGGTGGGATTCCGAGTGTCAAATAAGACCAGGACAAATCAGCAAAGAAAACCCATGTAAATGTCGTTCATTAGTGACTGAAAAATGGAGGGAGCATTGGTAAGGCTGAAAAGCATTATGAAGAACTAGTGGTGGCCTTCGTGTGTGCGGAAAGCAGTCTTAGGAACATCCTTAGCTTGCAGACGAATTTGATGGTACCCAAYCTTGAGATCCATTTTGCTAAAGACTTGGGCACCATGGAGTTAATCTRACARCTTCTCAATGACAGGTATAGGGAATTTATCGGGGACAGTGGCCTATTAAGGCTCTATAATTGACACAGAAGCGCCAAATCCCATCTTTAACTAGTAGAATAGGGCTTGAATAAGGGCTGGTACTTAGTTGGATGATGCTGGCTGTTAACATTTTTGTAACCAAGTGTTCAATCTCATCCTTTTGCACCTGAGGATACCGATGTGGAAGCATCGAGATTGGGGAGGTGCCCTCACGAAGGGTGATGGCATGCTCCTTATAATGTTTTGGGGTAGTCTGGAAGGCATCTCAAACACATCCTGGAACTCCTCTAAAAGTAGATTTACAGGTGCAGATACAAGGGAGGGAATTACAAATTCAACATATTCATCCTCAATCATCGTTAGTTACCTAAGCTCCAAAAGAACCCCCTGCTTTTCATGTTGCAAGGTTCGCATCATTGCATGTAATGAAACTTGAGATTGTAAGAGGGATCACCCTGTAACTTCACCTTAGTACCCCCAYGTTAATTTGCAAGGACAAAATTCCGCAATTCATAACGGAATCACCCAAAGAAGCTAACAAATGAAATCCTAGAATGACATCGGTAGTGCCTCATTTCAGAGGAAAGAAATCTGCAATGACATCGAGCTCCGCCAACTGTAAACACACACCTTTGCACACCCCTGCAGTTTTTACTTCAACCCGATTCCTCATTTGAACTTCAAACTCTYCTGTCGGACTAGAAGTCAATTTCAATTCAGCCACCAGAGTTCCGTAAACAAAGTTGTGCGACGCACCAGAATCAATTAATGCTACCACCTCCAGAGAGTTAATGTTACCTTGAACTGTCATGGAATTAGGTGGGCAGAACCATACTAGAGATGATACACAGAGAGTAGCCGAATTAGGGTAATCCACGAGCTCAACCCCATCAGACCCAGCTTTGAACAGTGCTGAAAAATCCTCAATGATGTCTTCATCATCCATTACCTATAATACATTAAAACCTCKATAAATTAATAACCTTGGACTGTACCAATTCTATTAATTTTAAGAGGTATTAATTAATCGATAAATTATTAAATGATTAATTATAAATTAATCATTTATTAGTTTAACGAGTGTACTTACCATATCTAATTAGAATGAGTTAACTTATAGGATCAAAATTAGGTATGTAGTATCTATTTTTCTCATTAGGGATGAGATTTGTGTGGATTTTAATTCTAATAAAAAATAAACAACAATATACTCATATTCTTAGAAGGATATGATATGTAATTTCAGTGAATCATTAATTTATGATATGAATGGGACCAAGGGGTATACAAGGTTTTCAAAAAAAATATTATCTTATTATTATATCAAAATTATTAATTTGGCTAGTTAGCCCAAGTCGGGAATGGAGAATCTTATTATTTAATAGAGGTTATTAATTTCTYGAGTATTAATTTATAGAAGTTTTACTCTATATGCAAAGTTTTCTGTTTACAACGGTGACCGAGATTGAATTTCTTGTCATAGAGAAAACATAGCCCCTTCATGCGATGCATTGCATGTCACTTTCTGTCATCTTCTTAAAAGGTGGCAGAGATGTCTTAGTTCCAGSAGATACTGAGGATTTGTGGAGCTRATTCACKTAGAAGAAGAAGATGCAGGTCTAATTAGTCGGGTAATTGGGAAGACACTACTTGGGTAAKTTGATGACCCAATTGTGATCCACCAGAGGGCTGTTTAGGCCAACACGGAGAGAGCCCAGATTGTGTACATCAATAGGGCCAGATGTTTATGCTCAATCTTTTGGGCAGTCCACATCTTGYGGATCAGACTCATAGCTCATAGGGTCTAATTGCTGAGCTCCGCTTGAATATCGAGTTGCAATCCATTAACAAAGGTTGCTTCAAGGACCAATTATGGTAACTCATGCGAAGGGCCGAAGAATGTCTCGAATTGATGGTGGTACTCCTTCATTGTCGATGTCTGCATCAAGGACAMCAACTACTCCTAGAGATTACCCTCCTAGCTGGAATGGAATCGCTCCAACAATAGCCCTTTGAATTCCTCCCATCCACGAAAAGGGCGACGACCGTCTTCCCAATAATACCARGCTAGGGCTTCTTCCTCAACAGACAACTGCATCACGCAAATGTTCTGGTGGTAATAACAGGCCATTGATCACGAAGTATCTCTCTGCACAAATCAACCACCCATCCGGATTGACTCCCTCAAAAATTGAAAGTTTTAGTTTCCATAGCAAAGTTGACGGCGGAGATTCTGTAACAATAATGGTGGTGGATGAAGTCTCCCTCATTCAACCCTTATTTATCAAGATGAGTGCTTGACACTAGAGTTGGTAGAGGTTGGACTACTGCCACTGCTAGAGGGGGTGGCATGATTGAAGGGAGTTCTCGATGAAGGAGATGATCAAACCTTTTCACGAGCCTTGAATGCATTCCTGCAAATCTTGAATTGGGTCTCCAATTCTGTGATTTTGGTAAAACTAGGAGAGATCTGCTGGAATTGAATTGCTTAGAACTTGAATGCAAGACATTTATGTCTTGCTGGTACTCCAACTAAAGAGAACCCAGTCGCTTCTCAAATCCTTCCACCCGAGTGACCACTTCTTTAACAGTCACCATGATCCCAAGAAAAATGCGCTTTGATACCATTGATAGGTTCTTCAATTTCTCACCTGAATTCTAAGAACAAAATAATTGGCAAGATACTTGAGAGTATGCCAACCCTCCCYCTCAATTCAGTAAAATGTCACAAGGTGGGCCCCTTCCTCCCTTGTTTACTCAYTATTCTCTTTTTCTAATTGATCCTCTAAGCTGACTTCATTCCTCCTTCTCTTCCCACTTATACTYCCTACATGCTCGTAACTAACTTGCTTACTTGACATTGTGGTCCTCCCCTTATTTCTTCTAGCATATGCGACCTGAATTGGGGGGCCTAACACAATCCTCTTCTCTCTGACTTTCTTCTCCCTCTCAATGCTTCTCTTTATTTCTCTTTGCACCTCAGCTGTGATACCTACTTCTATTTATGAAGTTTAGTTTCTTCAGCCACCCATTTTGTTTCAGAGTTCAAAAATCCACTTTTCCTTATTTTCTGGGCTTGTTTTGTTGTTTTCTTTTTCTTTTCTAGAAATCTGAGTTTAAAAAGGAAATCTTCTCACATTTCAACTAAAAGCTTCTCAATCGCTGCCTAGTTCGCTTGGGCTCTTTAGGCTTACTTGTTTGAAGTCTTTTTCCATATCTAGGTAAGAGAAAGACAGGGGAAACTTCCCATGCATGGGTCTTTGATCGATGAAATGCTTGCTGTCAGCATCTCTTACTGGACWTCTTGCTTGAAGCTCCGTTCTTTGCATGCGAAGGAATGGTTCCATGAACCATGGGTGGATCTTAATGGGTGACAGGGGGATTGGCTGGCTTACTATGGGGAAGGGGAGGACAGCAAGTCTCCTTCGATTTTGCTTGTTGGGTTCGAGGAAAAATTGCTGATTCTTTTTTGGGCTTTAGGAGAAAGAGGAGGAGAGGAGCGAGGGAAGGGAGGGCATGGCAGCGGTGGATGGTGGCAACTGTGGGTTGGGGGAGGAGGAAGTGAGAAAAAGAAGAAAGGGGGGAACAAAAGAAAAAAGGAAAAGGAAGTGACTAAAAAATATCAGTAAGATAAATGTGAATTAATTTACTACATGCCCCTCTTCTGTTAGAGTTTAATAGGGATTTCCGACAAAAGGGCAAATTTTGATTGAATTTCTAAAGTTGGAGGGCATGTGCTTAGTGTTATGAAGGTTGAGGGAAAAAACCAAAAGCATAGCAAAAGTTGATTAATTGACGGTATTTAGCTGTAAATAAATTGTTTAATGTGTTATAGGTTGTAAATAGTATATATGTAAATAGGACATTGTATAGCTTGCTTATATGCATTGATTAGGCCTATTTYGCTTTAGGGGGTTGGTTCACAGGTGCAACCTTTGTAACTTCATGGTATACCCATGGATTAACCAGTTCCTATTTGGAAGGCTGCAATTTCTTAACTGCCGCAGTTTCTACTCCTGCTAATAGTTTAGCACACTCTTTGTTGTTACTATGGGGTCCTGAAGCACAAGGAGATTTTACTCGTTGGTGTCAATTAGGCGGTTTGTGGATTTTTGTTGCTCTTCATGGCGCTTTCGGATTAATAGATTAGGAGCTTGGTGATGGGGACTGATTCGGAACTTTTCTATTATAGGGTTCCTACTATATATATATGCATGTGTTATATGATGATATACTACAAGGAAAAATTTTACCTTCACCTTTATTTACATGATATAAGAGCAATAGCCTCCTATATCCTTTGTATGCCCCTTAGGTAAATAGTGGGTTTAGTCAATATTTGAAAATCTAACTCACCCAAGAGTGACGTTTRGATCTTGCCGTCGGTATGTATTCGTGCTTTGTTGGGTAGCATTTAGATCTCACCGCTAGCATGTTGTGTGCCTTGTTGAGTGAAAATCCATTCGGTTACATCCTTTGTTTGGGTGAGATTTTGATCTCACGGCCAGCACGTTTTGTGCTTTGTTAGGTGAAAATCCATTGAGGTGTASGACCCTTTCTAACAGGTTCGATATTTTTATATTTTCGGTTTCAAATATCTTTGTTGTTCCTCTACTTTTGTTTTGTTTTGAATCCACAACCTCTACCTTTATGATGTTGGCCTAAACTGCTTAGGCATTCGACTGGATATTGAGAAAATACGACGAGGCTTAATCTCTATAGGGTATGTGAAGACTGGAGAACAATTGGGTGATATTTTCACAGAGGCGCTAAACAGGGCTTGGGATGATTATCCTTATAACAAATTGGGCATGATTAACATCCATCCTCCAACTTGAGGGTGTGTGTTACAGGTTCTAAATAGCATACATGTAAATAGGAAATTGTATAGCATGATTATAGGATTGATTAGGTTTGATTACAGGGACCTTTTAGGAACCTTCCTATTATGGGATTCCCACTTTGTATATATAGGTATGTTGTGATGAATAAAAAAACAAGGAAAACATTTTTCCCTCATCTGTATTTACATTTAAAAAGGGATGGAATGTCATGAATGATTATTTCTACCAAATTTCCCTTCTAAAAGTTAGTACTTGCGGATGGATTGTATAGGGTTTCTGGACTCCCCATTGAATTGGTGGTTTGGACCAACTTAGTAGCTTGAAAAAAGTTCAAGGACTAAAAGATTGACAAAATACTTTAAGGACTAATTTTGGCTGCTTGAAAAAATGGACTAGAAAAGTTGTAAAAATAGCTTGGGATAGGAACCTCGAAGCTGCAGTAGTTTGCAGACTAAATTGGCGAATCTCCCTCTATGCTTATTTGACTAACTAGTTCTATAAAAGAATTCCTAATTGAATTGGATGCTTGTAATTTTGGAGTTTGAACTGTTAGTTTTTTTGTTTAAATTTTCTACCTTAAATTTGACATGAGGTAACTTGGGGGAATTTCATATAGAATCTTGTTTGCTGGTAATTTGCAATTGTCTCCTTAGTTTGTTAGTCTTAGACTTTACGTGATTTAGAATTTACAAGTATAAAATAGGTAGCGCTTGACACTTGTCTCTTTGCTTCTTAGTCCTTACTAGATACTATTGAATATTCATTAATCATCACATTGTCATACTTTTTTTTGTAAACCTATTCATTTATATTTTGTAAGAAAGCTAGTTAAATAAGCTGTTTGGTCCCTCAAGTATTTTCTGGTTCGTCGGTTTGGTCCTAAAGATTTTTTAAAACTTTATGCATCTCCAATTTTTTTCTATGCAATTTCTAAGGTCCTTCTAGCCACCTCTGCCATTGATTTATGCAACACTGAATCATGCGCAATGCTTGGCCTCACCTCGGAGGGCAAAAATGGAAAACGATCATCTTTCCCTCCAAAAAGTCTACAAAAAACAGAAGCTGCAAGTCATATCTGATGCCAAAATCAGCCTARGGCTTTTCCCTCCAGTTATGTTTACACTCGAGAAAGCTAATAGCTCAATTCTGACTTGAAGAACCTCCCATTAATGTTCTCCACTTGAATTCAACATTTCAGCGTGTTTGAGATCCCCAGAGAGTCATTCAGAGGTTTATTTCTTATTAGGGTCTTCTTTAGTTTGACAGATATGTTGTTTAGACTAGTCTGCCTCCAATCTGATTAGTCCTTTAACTCYACCTGAAATTAAAGCATCTCTAGATCTTCTAGAGAAAGCCAGTAGTACCACCAAGAAGAAGAAGAATGCTTCAACTGTTTCATGGATGAAGAATGCTGCTCTTCTCTTTCCAAGCTCATCTCTCCCAGCAGCATCAGTAGCCCATCAAACACTGCCGTGCTTCTCATGGTATGACCTTCCCATGTGTGAAAAATCAACCCAGTTATCCTTGCCTCCAATTCGAACAACTTTTTAGACCAAAATCAAACATCTCCAAATTTACAATGAAACTCATTCTTGCCCATTATTACCCTGTTGGTAGTTGGGGAGGATTTATGATAGGTGATCAAATACCATATGCACAGTTCTTTAACTTGTTTATTCAATATAGGGTGTTCCCAGATCCCTGATTCCTTTCCTCAAGGTTTACTGGTCTCTAGACTCAACTGAACATAGGAATCCGACATAAGAAAGGGACACGTCAGTCCTGTGCTTAAGAAAGGTCCTCCCTTCCCGTGGAATTTTCAAGTTCTCTTAGATATTTATGAATTGCCTTACATATAAGGGCATGTAATTAACAGGAATCTTTTAACTCAGTTAAGCTTCTGGAAGTTTGCTTACACTATGTTATCAGTATAAGGAGATTAATATTTGCAAAGCCAGTTTTCTGTTGTYACTGTTAACAACTTTTGCCACAGAGCACTCAGCAGACTTCATCAAAACAACACATTCAGACGCTGGCACATCAGGCTCAGTTTAATCCTCTACAACAAAGTCATCAACAACATATTGACCAAAGTCAGCATGCAGCCCATTTTTCCCACAACCAACAATGCGGGCCTCCGTCGCACTTGCCTGAACTTTCACATGCCCAGCAATCGTCAACCATTACCCAGCATATGGCTTGCTTACCAGCTTTGGGTCATGTTGGAGGGCGCCTGCATGTACTGGTGAGGCTTTAATCTAACTTGAGACTTCTTTTTTCTCATTTCTCATCCTTATTCTGTTCATGAACCGAGGTGCTGATAAGTTATTTCAGTGGCTACATGAATATGCAAATATGGTGTTGCTTAAGTTTTAAGTTTCACTCTGAGGCATTCATTTTTTTTATTTTTCAAAATTTTTTTATAAAATATTTTTATTACATAACTTTTTCCTCGGTCAAACTTATAATTTATTTCTACTTTGCTGGACTATTTCTAATTTTCCTTTTTCTTTTTCCTTCTCTTTTTTTTTTTTCAATTTCAAAAGCATCTTATCAGATTCTTCTACTCTTATAACTGAATTTAGGTGATATGAGCATATGATTAAAAGAACAGATGAGACTTAGAAGSATGAAAAACTTCAGAAAGATTTTACAGCTTGTTTTCTCCACCTTTTTACCACAACTGGCTGATATGATACATTCCTGTACCTTATTAAAGAAATATAGTTTATAGACTACTGGCATAACATATAATAAATACTTCTTTTAAGAATAATTATTTCCTTCAAGGTTCAGAATGATTTGTCACTGTATGTTGTAATAAAGAGTATGTTATTCCCCTTAAAGAAATAATAAAAGGCAAAGATGCAATCGAAATAATTGAAGAAAAAGAATACTGTTGGTGCTGAATGAGCCTTTAGAATAATCATCATCCGGAGCACATCCTGGAAGTGTAGTAACAGACCCATAGAAGTCAATATTGAAATGTCCTTCGGAGTTTCCCAATTGGTGGTTTGTGTGTAAAAGAATGAATAATATGAAAGGATGTCATGCTTGACATTTCAATAGGATTCAGTATCTTATTTTCTCTTCTGGTCTTCATTGGCTTCATGAATTTGCTAGAAAATGTTTTATGGGCTTGCTTTGTGTATAATGAGATGATATTCAGGTTATATCAATTTATAATGCACATATGTTTTCACTCTTTCAATTAGAAAATAATATGCATACATATGTGCAGATTGCTTAGAAGCCTAGTTGTTCTGTGTAACGATTAACAAATCCATGCAAGTCGTATATTGACATGTTACGGAGACTTATCATGCTGGTTAGCAAATTTCAGAAAGAACAAAACTATGTGCAGAATGAAAAGAAAAATGACTTGATTTKGGAGTGGGTTTCAATTCTTTTTATTTTTTYCCCCCTCTTTTTGGTCTTTCATTACTTTCGTGAGTTCAATTGAAAATGGTCTTCTTATGGCTTGATTTATGTAATGATAAGGTGCGGTTAAATTATTTCGATTTATAGTTGTTAACATATCAGAATGATATTTTGATTTGGTTTATAGAGTTAGATTATGATTGTGTTTTGTTACCTTTGGTAGCTTATATAAGTAAGCCTTCATGTTGATACTTACAATATGAGTATTATATACTTGAATAATGACATAGTCTTCTCTTTTATATCTCTCTTATATTACTTTAACATGGTATCAAAGCAAGGTTAAGGTGAAAGTAGTGGGTTTAGAACAAATATTCTGGGTCATTCTATGATTGATAAGAAGTCAGTTGCTATGTCGGATGTGGTTCCGTAATGTCAAAAATAACGGAAGATAAGCTAAATGGCTCCAATTATTACCTAGATTGGAGCAAAAGGTTCGACTTTACCTACAAAAGATTGATATGAATAATCACATGATGGGTGATCTATAGCAAGATGACTCCAAAAAGACATGGATTAGGGAGGATTTTTGGTTATTCTTGCATATACAAAATTCCATCGAGAGCGAGGTACTTGTTTTGATAAATCACTATGAATTGTGAAGGAATTGATGGAATCTTGTATTCAGGGAAAGGGAATATCTCTCGTATTTATGATGTGTGCAAAGCCTTTTATTGTGTAGAGAAAGGAGATAACTTTCTCACAAACTATTTTATGAAATTCAAACGAACTTATGAAGAGCTTAATATGTTATTACACTTCAGTATTGATGTGAAAGTTCAACAGGCTCAATGGGAAAAGATGGTTGTTATCAGTTTTTTGGGAAGTCTTTCTTTTGAATTTTAAACTGCTGAATCTTTGATTCTCTTGAGTTCTGAGTTCTCTTCCTTACAAGACACATTTAGTAGAGTACTTTGCTCAGAAAGATCAACTTACTAGTGCTCTTGTAAGTCGAAGTCCTACTACTAGACCATGATGATAGTAATATACACGTGGTGGAAGGAGAGTTGATACTCGAGAAAGGACTCAGAAAGGATTGTGTCGCTATTGTCATAAGCCAAGTATGAGTGTTGATAGTTGCAGAATCAGGGTCCAAGACCTCTGTCAGCCCGTATTACATCCACTCATGATGCATTGAGAAGTCCTCCTATGCTCCTATCACTGCTATGGCTGAGTTAGGTAACCCAAATAAATGCATTGCTTTCGCATCTTCCGCATGGGTCATTGATTTTGGTGCCATAGATCATGATTGGTAATCTAGCCTATTTTCTACTTTTTAGTCACATACATCTCCTCCAAATGGGTCGACCACTTGTATTCTAGGGTTTGGCACAATATCACCCACTCCATCCATTCCTTTGTCATCTGTTTTGAGTTTGCCTCAATATCTTTCAATTTACTTTTTGTCAGCAAGCTAACTCATGCCCCTAATTGTTGTGTCTCATTCTTTCCTGACTATTGCCTATTTCAGGATCTTATGACGAAGAAGATTATTGGTAAAGTACACGAGTCTAGAGTTCTGTACATTCTGCAAGTGCCAGGGTCCATTGCTTGTTCTGGAATAGTCACCCCTTTTGAAAAACATTGTCAATTGGGCCGTCCTTCTCTCCATTTGCTRAAGTAACTTTATCCTTAGTTTTGGAGTCTATCATCTTTAGGGTGTGAATCGTGTCAGTTTGCTAAATACCATCATCTTAGTTTAAGTCCTAAAGTCAATAAACGAGCCAGTGCTCCTTTTGAATTAGTCCACTCAGAAATTTGGGGTATGTGTCTAGTTATGTCTCAGTCTGGATTTCGATATTTTGTTACTTCTGTTGATGATTATTCTCGTRTAACATGGTTACAACTAATGAAAAATTGTTCTRAATTGTTTTCTCATTTTTGTGCCTTTTATGCTAAGATTAAGACTCAATTTAATGTTTCTGTCCAAACTTTACGAAGTGATAATGCCAAAGTATATTTTATCATCATCTTTACAATCTTACATGATTCAAAATGGCATTCTTCGTCAAACTTCTTGTGTAGATACACCATCTCAAAATGGGGTGGTTGAGCGAAAAAATAGACATCTACTGGAAACTGCTCGAGCCTTATTTATTTCAATGAATGTCCTAAACAATTTTGGGCCGATGCAGTTTCTACAACTTATTTCTAATCAATCGTATCTTTTCATTTGTTCTTAATGAGGAGTCTGCCATATCATGTCCTTTTTTTTCTACAAATCGTTGTTCCCTATTAAGGCCAAGATATTTAGTTGCACTTTCTTTGTTTGGGATGTTCGTCCCTATGTTACCAAATTAGATCATAAGTCATTAAAGTGCATTTTTCTTGGCTACTCACGTGYTAAAAAAGGATATAGGTGTTTTTGCCCTAGCATTGGCAGGTATTTTGTGTCCGTCGATGTGTCGTTTCTTGAAGACACACCCTTTTCTCCGTCATCTACCCGTGTCAACTAAGGGGAGGATGATGATCTATTGATCTATACTCTCACATCCTATGAGTCTACTCCTGCTAAGCCTCCTATCCTTCAGGTCTACTCTTGACGGCCAAGCCCTTCTGGTTCGTGTCCTGTGCTGGCACCTTCGTCATTAGATCCCGATCCGAAGTGACAACTTTCTATCTCCCTTTGAAAAGGTAAACGTCAATGTACTTATCCCATTTTTTCGTTTGTGTCTTTTATAACCACTTGTCACCTTCTTCTAGTTCTTTTATTGTGTCTCTCGACTCTATCTCTCTTCCTAACACTGTTTGCGAGGCCTTATCTTGGATGATGTGATGCTATGATGGAAGAGATAATGCTTTGGATGACAATGGTACTTGAGCCTTGGTAAACTTAACYGTAGGAAAGAAGACTATTGGGTGTAAATAGGTTTTTGCCATTAAAGTCAACAGTGATGGGTCTTTTGGTTGATTGAAAGCCTTTCTAGTTGCTAAATGATATGCTTAAACTTATGATTTGATTACTCTGACACTTTTTCTCTTGTTGCTAAGTTAACATTTGTTAGATTATGCATTTCTATAGCAGCCACTCATAAATGGCCTTTGCATCAGCTCAATATCAAGAATTCCTTTCTTCACGGAGTTCTTCAAGAGGAAGTTTATATGGAGGAACCTCTTGGATTTGTTGCTTCAGGGGAGTATGATTAAGTTCGTCGCTTTCGTAAATCACTCTATTGCTTGAAACAGAGTCCTTATGCTTGGTTTGAAAAATTTAGCTAAACAGTTGAATAGTTTGGAATGAAGAAATGCAGGTCTGATMACTTTGTCTTCTACAAAACATCTAAAGCTGGCATCTTGTTGTTAGTAGTTTATRTTGATGATATTGCTATTACTGGGAGTGACACTATGGGTATTTCATTTCTTAAATYCTTCCTTCATAGTCAATTTCACRTAAAGGATTTAGTGATGCTAAAGTATTTTTTAGGTGTTGAGGTAACAAGTAGTAAGAAAGGAATATTCCTATCTCAAAGGAAATATGTACTACAAATGTTCTAGTGTTGTAGTCAGTTTATGTCTTCAGCAGTTGTTAATCATTGGATAGCTGTACTACAAATGTTGTGTGATTCAAGAGGAGCTCCAGGACGTGGTATTTTGTATAACAATCATGGACATACTAATATTCAATGTTTTTCGGATGCTGATTGGGCAATATCTAAGGAAGATCGAAGACCTATTAGAGGATATCGTGTCTTTGTTGGAGGAAACTTGGTCCCATGGAACAGTAAAAAGCAGCACATTGTTTTGAGTCAGAATATAGAGCTTTGGAAGCTGGTCTTAAAACCTCGATACCAGCGAAACTTTGGTCTGACAATTAAACTACTCTTCATATTGCATCTAATCTTATATTCCATGAACGAACCAAGCATATTGAGATTGACTGTCACTTAAATCGTGAGAAGGTTTAATTGTTACGGAGTATATGAGAACTGAAGAACAATTGGGTGATATTTTCACAAAGGCATTAAATGGAGCTCGGGTTGATTATCTGTAGCAAGTTGGGCATGATTAACATCTATGATCCAACTTGAGGGGAAGTTTTATGAYATTAGTCATATTTTAATTTGGTTTATAGAGTTAGATTAGGATTGTGTTTTGTTATCTTTGGTAGCCTATATAAATAGGCCCCTTGTATTGATACTTCCAATATTATTATCGTTCGACTTGAATAACGATCTAGCCTTCTCTTCTATATCTCTCTTATATTATTTTAACAATAGTGCATATATGCTAGTACTTATTCATAGAGAGAAAAGTGTGCATATATGATGTGCATATATGTAAGGGTACTGCGTAGAAACATCCACTCATTTTATTTCCAAACTTTGGTGGTGCTGCTGCATCATCTAAAGTTAGATATATAAGTAGTAATATGTTAGTTTCACATCGTTTTCTATTTTTGTTCTCTCTTGCTTGCCGTTTCACATCTGATTGACAACATTTCACCATCTAGGGCAAGCTGCGATGGCTTCTGACATTATCAACCAAACTATGAAAATCAGTTATGACAACAAAATCTCATTATATAACATTACTACTTTTTTACTTACCCAGCATAAGCATAACAGTTTCGAGCGGTACAAAAGGGAGTTTTCAGCAGGGTGAGGGTATTGGATAATCCATGGCATGCAGAGACTTGTTACAGTTATTTAGATATTATCTAGATGTAAGCTTCTTATATATGTATTCATATTTTGTGACCTATATGTCACTGGTTTTAAGGAACTCGTCTTTTGCCTTCAAATAGGATTTTGCATTGTCATTTTCAATATTCTATCCACTTCAAAAGCAAATGTTCTCATTAATGGTTCTCTGCCTTCTCTGAGGTTCTATATGTGGCAACCCGCCCTCTCCTAGGTTCCACTGGGGTTGTACGGGCATCGCCTGCCATTTAGTAATCAAAATAGTTAAACAATCAAAACATCTATAAACCACAAATAGAATGCGAAGTCCAAATTAAATACAMAACTTTACAATCTTAAAACTCCACCCAATAGACACAACATTAAAAACTCCAAATATCACAATCCATAATTCAAGATTACAACTCCTCAAGATAACTTTATAGTTGCTAAAGCTACTACAAAATTTCGAGCTTCACAAGATATATTCTTGCAATACGCCCCGAAACTCAAAATCACCTGATAGCTCTAATAATCTGTACCTGTTACTAAAACTAAACATTTGAGAAAAATTGTGAGTTAGGGTCAGTGTGTCCTGGGGTGGGTTTACTTTGTAAGTCATAAATAATGAATCAAATGTGCATAATTTTATTCGAAAAACATAATCAAAAGCATGAATCTTCTAGGAAATATTCAAATATGCGGAAGCTTGAAAATCCAATAATTGATCAAATCTTTCAAATATAAGAGTGCTTGCAAATGCAAGATGAACAATTGTGTTGTCATATTAAAAGTCAATAGTTTTAAAAGCACATCAAATATATATCAATCAATCAATAACCACCTGTTTCATTTGRTAGGTTCAAGTTATCAGCCTTACTACCGTATGCGTGCACGACTTCCAACTGCTCACATCAACAAAAAAAGTACCCTCTAGTACGATATGCGGATTGATTGGCCCATGCAAAACTTCCTAACCAAGAGTATGATCGTTTGGTAAAATTCGTGTGCACGTGGGGCGCATTCGTCTGCCCGACACATTCTCGGCCCACAATATATTACCACCGGCTAAGCAATATGTCTATCTCGAGGACTGACGCCTGACGAATTAGGAGGTCCTCGTACTAGTAACCAGCCAAGGGCACAAAAATGGAGAAAGGTGAGGGAGGAGAGTCTAGGAGATGAAAAGCACCGAAGAAGTGGGGAGTTTCACTTCACTTGGAAAGGGACTCTTTTTGTTTCCAAATTCTATAAAATCCTACACTTAGCAAAATGACCTTTGGCTTCCTCTTTAATGATGTGAGGAGGGGAAATCCTTTAAATTGTTTGTAAAACCTTTAACCTACTTGGGACTATAAGAACCATGTTGTACTTTAGGAATATCTGTAATTGGGTGAATTCTACCCCTTTAGTCTGGAGTTGTGGAGTTGAATGTCCATGTCTGACTTAGCAGAAATATTTTGCAAAGCGTTTTCACTATATTTAAGTTACAAYATTACACTTAATAATTTATGATTTTAGCGGTGGGACCAATGTATTTGTGGAACTAATATACCCTTATGTTAAAGAGGTTATTTGTGAAAGTTAGATGAAAAATGTTTATATTGGGAGGTGATATTCATCTGCGGCATCTCAAATAGAAATGTGACATTGAATTCTGGACAGAGGAAGTATGGTCTAAGTTTTCCATGAGTATTATTGTTCATAAAATTACAATTTTGTCATATATGATAAGTTTAAAATGRAGAAAATGACAGAAGTGGATAGTTTTATTTTAACCTCTGACCTAATATATATAAAAAAGGATTAATTTAAGCTTTCCATAATTTAGAGATTTAGAGTTTAGATTTTATTCATATTTCAGTTTTAACAAAAACCACTTTAGGMCACAAAATTCTATCATTATGACTGAATGCCTAATATTTTTGCATTAGCTTGTAATAGTGAAGGAAGACTTTTATTGTTTAAACTTACTGTTGAAGAGGCTTTTTGGTGTTTTCTATAAAATCTTTGGACTATGGTTACTAGACTATTTGATTTAATTTGAATGCGAAAATGTGTTTATTCAAAAAGTCTGCAAAATAAATCAGACTATTCTTAGTGTGTCGCACTTCAAATGTTGTTCCCTTATTATGCAGCTTGTAGATGCTTATATATGTTTCCCTGCTTGGGCTGTGTATTAAACCAGATTGGTTTTGTAATTTAAAGTTTTTAACCTTTCTGTTTACATCAATATCCTGAGGTGCTCCTCTCCCCCCTCCCCAACCCGAAAGAAAATTTATATACCCAACATGTTACATACTGAAATACACATTTTCTTTTGGGTTTTGTTATTTCAGCCAGCAAAGTTCTGTGATGAATGTGGAACTCCATATTTAAGGGAGACGTCCAAGTTTTGCTCAGAATGTGGTACAAAGAGGTTAGGGATTTGATATGGAAATTTGGATTTTATTCAACCTGTATGAAAGTTTCGCTTACTTTCTAGTTGTAATTTGTAGATATTGGAGGTTATATAATGTAAGAAGTCTCTAGAAAGTTTCGGTTGCCTCTCTTAGGAGAGAAGAAACGGAAAAAAAAATCTATCCTAAACCTAGGCTAGTGATCTCCCTCCCTCACAAATAATGTGGACTGACACCGAAAGTATGTGAGAATGGGGATCATTGGTCTAAGATAGACAATCAAAAAGTTTGGTGATGAATTTGGAGGTCCATATCTAAGGGAGACCTCCAAGTTTTGCTCAGATTGTGTTAGATGTTAATGGAGCTTGGGATTTTACATTCCCTGTATGAAAATTTTGCTTACTTTTTAGCTGTAATCTGTAAATATTGAAGGTTATGTGCTAAGTTTATAAMAGTTTTTGTTGCCTCTATTAAAAGGGCAAAAAAGGAAGTTTAAATGGCCCCTCTCTCAAATAATGTTGAGCTCACTCACACTACAGATATGCGAGAATGGGGCTCATTTTTAGCTGCAAAGTTTTTGTGGTGAATGTGTAGTTGCATATCTGAAGTAGATCTCTGAGTTTCGCTTAGAATGAGGTACAAAGAGGCTGGAATGTGAGGATTTTGCATTTTATACTCCTATWTATTTTTATTTTTTTGGCATGCTGTAATTTGTAAGTATTCATGTACAAAGTTCTGTTGCCTCTCTCTAAACCAAAAAAATAAAATAAAAATAATGTGGAGTCCACTCACACTTAAAAAATGAGAGAATGAGGCTCATGAGCTTAACTGAATGTATCATCCGGAAAGAAAATGGGTGTGCGGTTGAATATCATTGAGTAAAATTTGACTAAAACCAGCTTAGTTGGTGCGCTGCATTTTCTTATACCGCGTGCGAAGTCAATGCCCCCGAAAGCACTACGCCAATCGGAAGGGACAGGACGGATATCCAAACTAAATTTTGCGTGGGAGGCATTATAAGACGCATGCTAACATGTAAATTCACGTTGCGGTTTTTTATTACAAAAATGATTTTTATTCTGATCACTGCTWTTGTTTCTTCAAACATCCATTTTTATGGCTTTAATGTGTGTGTATCAATATGGATTGTGACAGTAACTCAAATAGCGTTGAAGCCGGAAATAACATATTGATGAAAAACAAAGTCAATCGGTGACTTCGGTTCAAAATTAAGGCCATTTTTRTTAAAAACCTTTCACGTCCCTTATATAAACATACCCTCATCAATGCTCCAGCATCAATGAGAAGTTAGCTGACATTTGGGAGATGGGCTCTAAGAGCAACAATGCAGCTATCGCTTTCGTTGTTTGTTTGAACCTTGTTTCCACCTTTTCTATGGCTCAAACCAGTGCTTCATGCCCTCGGAGTCTTCCTTCTTTTGATCTATTTAGTGGMATTTTTGCTTGTGGAAATGAATCCCTTGAACTACTTGATCTTCCTGTAAATCCGTGCTGCGAACTCATCGAAGGCCTCTCTGACCGCGAGGCCATCGCTTGCCTCTGTGCTGCCCGAAAACGGAGCCTCTTCGGTCTCAGTTTCGATCCAAACTTTGAGGTCACACTCCAAAACTGTGGGAGCTCAGTTGCGTCCAGCCACTCATGTGCCTAAATGGTTTCAGTGGGTGAGTGTAACATCTACGAACTGCCATGTACGGAATCTGTTTTTTTCTTCTTTTGGTTATTAAAATGTTTGGTTTACAGCGAGTAGCAATCAATATTAATTCATTTGCTGAACCTGGTAAGTGGATGATCCGGTTTTTTCATGAATAATTGAGATAAGAAATAGATTATTTCCAATAGGCACAACGTGAATAAGTTGCGGTGGCTTTCAACATTTGTTCAAATTTTTCTGTACAAATTAAAGCAAGCTGTAGCGAAATACGTATTCGGACATTGCTATGGATGCAAAAACCGGATGTTTTCTTTACATGAGACAAGGATGATGTTTCCAGCAATCAAAAAGATTTGGTCATTTGAGAATATTAGACAATATTCAATAAATCGATATGGTTGTTAGAAGTAGATTTAGGAAATCAATATGGGTTCGAGGATAAATTACAATTACTTTTCAAATTTTTGATTGTGCGCATAAGTTAAAAGTAAAGAAATATTTGACAAAACAAGAATATTTGCCAATTGACTTTCTTTTGGAGCAATAAGTCGGAAAATAATAATTATCCAATAGTAAAATCGTAGCTCTAAGAAAATCTAAAATTTTCCACGAGGATTCCTTAATCGGATGGAAGGAAATCAGTCTATTTTGGAATAAAAGAGAGTAAAAGTCTCAAAAAGTTGTGCTGAAGGAAATATGGAAGGTTTCAGCTGAAGAGCTCGGCATATTTGTGATTTGTTTTACTTATAAAATCATAATTTTGGTATCATTTGATAAGAGAAAGGGAGAAGAAGTCTTGTAGTTAGTGAAGGAACAAGAGAAAAGAAGCGGGGAGCAAACATTAGAGATATTGTCATTAATCTTGATGTGAATCAAAATCTTCTATTTATATAAGTTAAACCCAAGGACTTCTGGGGTTTCAATGGTAGAAATGCTATTCACAATATATTTACAATGCTTTCCCTTGAATGACTAATTTATACAAAAATTGCCTCCTAAAAACTTGTTTGGAAAAAACGTAATTAAAAAAGATAAACTAAACTATAAAAAAATAGTACGATTGATTTTGAAATATTAGTTATTACCTCGTTAAAACTTTATCAGGAAGACCTACTGGGGCAAAATCTGAATGAATGAAAAAGAATACAACTACTCCCCTGACATAGGTGATCATTGAATGTCTTTGAGTYGACATAATCCAATTCGATGTATCAATTTCTTGAATGTAGATGTCGGCAATGCTTTGGTGAATTATGCCATATTATTACTTAAGCAAATTGTTGAACATYAATGTCACAACTTTTTCGAAGCTCGTATTTAAAGAAGAATTTTGGATAGATATGCTTTGTTCTATTTCCTTTGATGTAGCCTCCTTTGAGGTGTGCAACATAAGCTCATGAAATTGCAATAATTTCTTAATGGTTTGAGCATTATGGCTTGCTTAACAGATCTCCAGATCTACAAGAAGAATATTTATAGAAGAAGCTATTTAGGTCGAATGCAATTTGCAAAAGATAAGTTAATAAACCAATTGGGCTAAGGTATAGTACTTCAGGACTAAGAACCTTTTTCCATCTTCAAGTGGGCGGAATCAACTCCAAGTGATTGAATGACCATAAGTGATGCCAATGGATGTGAACAATCCACATTAATTATTTTATTAGTGTTTCCGAATACTTGAATTTTAAACAAACAATCCTTCAGGAAAATATTAAATTTGCAAACCAAGATAAGTTTTTCCGTTTCCTAAATCTTTCTTCTCAAATTTATTTTTCATGTAATATGTAGTTATGTTGAACTCCTCAAGATCTTCAGTTAGAGTAATCAAAGTATAACTGCAATAATTGTGAATAAGGGTAGCCATTGTTTTTTTATATTCCTTATTGAAGATATTCGATAAGGTGATTATGTCGCACACCTGCTTGGCCCCTAAGTGAGGCTAAGCTTGGGTGAGTCGCACTCTATCTCTCGATAGTCATGATACTTGAAATAAATAAGGAAAACAATCAAATAAATTACAAAATTCAAGTACATAATGGAAAATTTACAGGTGCAACATAAATATTGATATTTCCYAATATACATCCAAATCTACAATTGCAACTCCTTAAATAAAGTGACTATAAGAAACGAAAGAATAAGTCGCTCCCAGTCTAGCCTCAAAACACCTACACTGATAGAGAACGAAAAGATCACAAGGTCCTAACACCTAGATTCTAGTCCACTAGTTCACCATGCGATCCTAAAGAAAACATGCAGAAACAAGGAGAGCTAGGGTCAGTGAGTTCTGTGCGTGTGTGAGAGTGTACATTATTAAAAGAATACATTCTACCAACCATGTTTCTTCAAACCGAGTAAGGAAAGGATTAAAGAACTTTTGTCCCAAAAAATCTCCTTGAAGAAGTAAGAGAAAAATCTTAATTTAAGGAAAATGATGCATTTCTGGAAAACCATGTCAAGTTATGCAAAAATATTTCATGAACAATGTAGAKTCAAGTGGTACAAATCATAACTGTTATAGTTTTCACTCTACGGGTCTAATTACCACCCTTATCACTCCGGGTACATATACGATTTACAATCGAACTTTGTGAATAGTAATAAGTTGCTGGCTAGCACGGCTACTGAGTCACCCCGCAGGTTAAACCTCCTAACTCTAGGTATGACTACCCAAACAATTACTATGGGACAATATGGAGCCACCATCTGTCCAATATTATCTCAGTTCGGACTAGTACTCAAAGTTGCCGATTGAGTACTTGGTCATCAAAATACACAGTGCAAGACTGTATCAATAACAAGCTTGATGCATTGGAAACCATGATCAATACAGTGTCAAATATGAAAGTAGTTAATCGATGCCAAAATCTAGGATTTCATGCCATTTGAGTAAAACAAATTGTGTTATTCGAGTAAAATAGATCACGTGTTAAAACATGCGTATAAAATCCGTAATGCATAAAAAAAATTTAGAAAATAGCATGTACAATAGTTTTTCAAAAAGGGTTTGCAGGGAACTCGAGTTAAAACATTCAAGAAGACTTGAACACATATCTAGAGTACGATGAACAAAATCACTTACATTTGAAAACTTATAAAACGAAAGGACTCATGAGTGACTGTAATGCGTGTGCGAATTCCTAGTTTCCTTTAGTAACGTGCCTAAAAGACACATCATTAGACTATTCTTAGTCTATGCCCCAATAAAAAGTTAAAATTGCACAACCAATTCTCATTCACTACCTAAGATTTAAAATCCTAGTGAATTCGGACAAAATTTCGTAGGTTTAGGTTATGGATTACATAATTGAATAAATAAATCCTATATATATCCAAGGACTAGAATAATGTGGCTTGGCAAAGTTGCCGAAAAACAGTTTTTACCTTTAAACCGTCAGGATTTGGGAAAATAKGCATATTTTGATTTTTGGATAGCCTAAAATCATGAAACCAGTGGAACTAGATTTTAAGTTTTAGGGCTTTCCATCCATATAAAAATATTGGCATGAAAATACTTTGATAAATGGCAGAAATTTAYAGAAAATAGGATCATGATCAGAATCGTAATAAATTGGCAGCACTTAGAAAGACACTAATAACTCAGGCTCTAGAAGGAGTTTCTCTATAAGACGCATTGGAAAATGATCCTAAGATTTTGAGGAATATCTCTAGAAGAACCATTTACCTGAAAATGTACGGGCAACTGTTAGATTTCACTAGAATTGTAGGGTATGCTAGAAACTATCACAAAGTGGCAGCGTTCAAAGATTAGGCCATATATTAAGTTCTGGAAATCCATTTCAAGTATGGCTAAYCTCAAAATGTTCCTAAGACATCAAGGTTTCTATCCATATAAAATACTCTCTATTTTGGTTCATGGATAAGTCATAAATGATCAGAGTAGTAAGGTAAAGTCATTCTTGACCTAAAATTGACAGGTTTCAAACTCTTGCCTATGTCTTCAGATGGAGTTTCTAGTGATATTAGTCTTATTAAAATCCTAAGAAACTGAGCTATCCATAAAGCACAACCAAGCAAGAATTTAGAAGGACTTYCAATTAGAAAGAAAAGAAAAACCACCTTTAAGGAATTGGGTAAAAGAAGAAGGATAAACGCTTACCAAGAGAAGGAAATGAGAGATAGCCRATTGTTCAAGCCTTGAGGTTTCGTGGTCAACTTTCTTATTGCTGGACAGAGAGCACAAGAAAATTCAAGAGGAAAGTTGAAGGTRAGAATGAGGTATCCAGGGGAGTGTAAAAGAGAGAATGAGTAAAAGAGTTTTCTTATGTAACCGAGAGAGAAAGTGTGAGGCATGTGTCTGTGTTTGATGAGTAAAATAGAAAAAGTAGAAATGGCATTAAGAAGAAGCTTGGTGGAGGAAACAAGRTGAGGGAGTCTTAGGTGGCATGAGAAAGCTTCAACGGAAGACACATGTCAAAAGTGTGAGAGAGAAAATGACATATGGAGCTAAGTGATCAACAAGTGTTTAAGAAAGAAGGATACAATTGGACTTAGATGGTCTTACATGTGGCATGAACAAGTTTCTCAAGGATGCCAAGTGTGCAACCGTTTGGACACATGGAAGAAGAAAAAGCAAGTGGAGTTGGGGAAATCTTACAAGTGGCTAAGAGAAGAGCTCCCATTGCCCATTTGGGAGTACTATCTCAAAAAAAGTCTAATGGCAACGTATGATATACATTGCAARAATCCAAAAAATGTCACCTTAGGCCTAAGGCGATATTTTTTGCAAAAGATATTATAGCCATAGGCATCTTAGGTTAACCCAACATTTGTCACAAACGTTGGTACACCATCTATGGCAACGTTTGGTGCATGCTTGTATGGCATTTTTTTGTGTCATTATAGATAGTGTTTATCCCAACCATTATAAAATGTCACTAGAGTAGTCTTGTGGTCACATATGTTTGGAAGATATGGTCATATATATAAATGTTTGGATACGAATTTGGGATCGACGTTTGCAAATGTTGTCGTATCATTCTATGCTGACACATGATGAGGAGTTATGATGGCTTAACTTATGGGACAAGTTACATTAGATGACGTTTGTAATGGTCATGCTATAGTTCATTTGGTGACATTTGTAGGGAATTTTAGCTGACATTTTCAAATGTAGGCACATGAAAATCATGGCGACACATTTAAAACGTCATTATATATATGTATGCCGACATTTACGTGCAGTCATATTATTATATTATCCCCACGTTTGGAATCATTGTGTTAAAAACAAAGGCCGAYGTTCTCAAAAGGTCGCGACAATGCAATTACAATGACATTTTCAATAGTCGTACAATAGATAGTATGCCAATATTTATAAAAGTTGAAAAAGGTTGTTGCCGATGACATTTATTAAAGTCATATTATTGATAATGTCCTGACATTTCCTAGCCATCATTTAATATGTTTTATGCCAACATTATATATGCAATCACGATACGAATGATTTATGGACACATATATTAGTCATCTGATTTATATCAATTTCAATGTTTGTAAAGTGTCATGATATCATTACTATCTTAATATTTTGATTGTATTATGTCAATGTTTTAAAATGTCAGAATAGAAATTATCAATTTTAAAAATTAATAATTTCGCATTATTTCGAAATAATGTCAAATTATTATTTTTATATTTAATTAAGTTAAAATTATGAATTTCAAATATAAATGAATATTTAAATTCAATAATCCAATTATGGTAGGACAATTACATATTAAAAGAATTAATAATGAAAAATAGAAAGAGTAATTAAAATCAACAGTAATTGTAATTTTATTAGGTTGAAAAGGGGGAATAAATAATACTTCCAACTAAATATCACTAACAATCGGATGTAGTGTCATGTTTAAATATGAAAAAAATTAAGTTCATAATTAAATGCTACTATAGTCAATTATACTATTAAAATCAAATAGTTAGGATTGTTRTAGTTGACTATGATAGTCAACTATAACATATCTCAACTTTCTCAAGTTTCATCTAGATTCTCACTAGTCATGCATGAACCAAGACTATTTCTAGGTTCTCCAGCCTACGAATTAAGTTTTAGAAAAAAATATTGTAAGTACAAAGGCTCATTTTTTATAATGGATAAAAGTATATATATTTGACTAAGTTGATCATGGATTATTTACTAAATCATGAAGGTTCGAAATAGAACTCAAACTCATATGCGAAAACTATTTCACAAAGTTACTACCTGTTCAACCAATCCCACGACATTGTATTCAAGGTCTTTGTTCTTTGCCTTCATTTGCTTATTTTTCTTTAAACTATTTATATTAATCTGAGGTTAACAAGATCTTTGGAGTTACACCAAACCCAWATCATGTAGGCATCCATTTCTTTCTAGACCAATCACTTGGTATAAGGGACAACCTATTAAAGGTGAAATGCCACCAAATTCTTGAGAAGATTCGTCTTCAGAGTCATGTGCATCCAAAATTTGTTGTATTTTATTCTAATCAGGAATAATAAAAATGAATAAATGATATAGTCGACTATGGACATGCTTATAAGTCACGAATATCTAATCTTTACTAGTATTTTTTCAACCTTTTCATTAACTGGTATGTCATTCTTGGACATGTCGTAATCCATGTATATCTTTGCTTTACTAGGATAAGTTTAATTATTTTTAACCTACAAATTCACATAAATGTATTTACTTGAGTTCAAAATATTATGGATGTAATATTCATAATTTTTCAAAAAATAAAACACATTGAAAGATACTTTAATTAATTACCTCCACTTTTGTCCTTCATGCAAATAAAATGCTCTTAAATGTCTGTGGCATCTTTATTGGGCTATTTCTTTTTGTCCATTTTCAAATTTCTACTGCATGAAACACTTAAAGAAAACATTAGTCAAATGTTCGACTATGAAGTCGATGTCTTTAACATCTTAAGAGATAGGCATACTCGACTATGGAAGTTTAGGTCATGATCAACTAGGATTAATTTTTATCATCTGTATAAAAAACTCTAAGATTAAATGGATAATGCCAAAAAATTTCATGATTTCTTAGAGGGTATAGRTAATGCCAAAAATTATACGGATGATATGAAACTATAAAAAATAATCTTAGATTAAATTGATAATACCAAAAAGTCTATATAATCTTAGAGTTTCATATCATTTGTATAAGAGATACCTTTGATGACTTCTATTTGTGCATTCCTAAGTTGGCACATGCATATATTAAACTTTATTAATTCATTAAGAATCTTAAACATTGACAAGAGATGGAATTTGAGTTGCTTCATAATGACAATGAATGAATAATATACACAATAAAGAATGAAGAATTGTATATATATACTAAACAAGTAGCAAGTAAGCAAAACTTCACCAAAAGACTTAAAAGCCAAAATTTGATTCATTTTCAAAAAATAAATATATGCGTATATAAAGAGGATTTAAGTATGTAATTTCTCCCTTTTTGTAATTTTTATTTTTTCCCAACTTTACACCTTTTAATTCATAGCAGAGACATCTAATTTATAGCGACACCATTTAATATTATTTATCAACTATTGAAATGCATGTTTAAAAGTAAGAAAGAACAACATGAATTAAGATAAATTCACATGAGCAACAAATCGAATCAAACTTTTGCGTAGCAAGTCATTTTTGTCTATTGATCAATCACTGAAAGTATTCCAGTACTATGAAAAAGAAAATATTAATTACATCTTACAAAAAAAAAAAAAAAAAACACACCTCAATGCTTTAATGTCAAATACTACAAAATCTTCCAATTGAGATGACGATAATATAACGACTTCGAGAAGATCTATAATGAATAATCCAAGAATAATGGTGGAGGAAACACATAATCCTTGTTTCGGTATTAGAGGCTGAAGAAAAAGAAAGACAGAAGGTGTAGGGAGGATAAGAAGATGAGAGCAACAACTTAAGACAATGGAAGGGTTATTGGAGGAAGATTAGTGACATGGTAATTTAGGGTAAATTAATTAAGTCTATCAATTAGGCTAAATTTTAGGATGGAGGGGATTTTGAAAARGGTTAAAATTAGAATGGCAGGGATGAAATTTTGAATGAAATTTAAATATTTTAATATGAATAAGATTAAATAGTAAAAGTTTAGTTCTTGATTTTACTTCTTTTTAAAAACAATAATAATGAAGGTATATGGAAATTACGGAAAAAGTTATATAATTATTAAATTAAAATAAAATCTGAACCTTTTTTTTAGCTTTTAATAGGATTATAAATTGTGCTACTTGTGTTGTTAATAATATGAATTATATATCTTTAGTTAGTGTTTCATTTTGTACTTGATTCACTGAATGACCATGTATACTAAAATAGTTATTAAAATATCTTTGAAGTACCGATTGAACATTTTTTAAATTTAATCATGTATAATAATTACTTATATTGTGAAGTTTTAATTTCTATAATGTATGCTATTGTGTAATGTCTATAATGTCTACATATTACATAATTTATCACGTATTATATAATGAATATATACAAAATAATGTAATTATACTTGTTTAATAGATGATCCAGTCATTTTRGATCATGATCCAATGAAGTTAGGCTATGGTYAAGTAAATTTTGACTAGAGTTTAGACAGTTTAGACAACTATTCAATCAATTTAGTGATGGATCAATCAATTTAGACAATAGTTCAGTCAATTAAGACCATGGTTTGATCAGTTTAGACAATGGTTCAATCAATTTAAACCATAGTTCAATCAATTTAGACCATAGTTTGGTCAATTTAGATAATAGTTCAGTCAATTTAGACAATGGTGCAATTAATTTAGACCATCATTCAACCACTTTAGATTAGGGTTTAGACAAGGGTTCAGTTAATTTAGACAAGAATTGAGTCAATCAAGATCACGGTTCTATAATGTATAATTACATACTCATACATTTATACATATTTTCATATATATACAGACACATAGTTGTTAATCTATAATGTCTAGTAAAATTTGACATTTTTTCAATTAATTTAGACCATTGTCCAGAAATATTTGGACTATGGTCCAAAAATATCAGACAATGGTTCATTCTATTTAAACAAGGGTTCAGTCCATTTAGATAGTGGTTTGATAAATTTAGACAATAGTTCAGTCAATTTAGACAATGATTCATTCAATTCAGAAAATGATTCAGTCAATTTAGACCATGATTCAATCAATTTAGATAATAGTTCAGTCAATTTAAACAACAATTCTGACAATTTAGACTAAGGTTAGTTTAAATTTAAACAATGGTTCAGTCAATTTAGACAATGGTACAATCAACTTAGACAATGGTCAATTCAATTAATGGTTCAGTCATTCAGAATATGGTTTGGTCAATATCATAATCCAATAATTATAATTTTCAATGTAAAATTAAAGATAGATAGTTGTAATAAAAAAATAATAAGGAAACATAACTCCAAAAAAAAAAATGTTTATATGTAAAAAAAAAATAAATGGACTAAAACTCTAATGTTTATTTTTTTGAAATTAACCCTTTTTGTGTATTTTTAGAAATTAACCTTAATTGAACTAAATGTAAAGTTATTTATGAAGAAAAACATCTAACTCTAATTGCATGACAGTTAAAAGCAATAATAACATTGGCCAAAAATGAAAAAATATATAAAACATTTCACCAAAAAGAAAAATGACGATGAGGTTTGGTGTACTCAGGTGTACCATATAAACCCTTCCATCTTCTTCTACTTTACCAAATCCTCTGTGATGCAATTCTCTGTGAAAGCACCCTTGAGCTAAAATGAACTCTTATTTATCGAACTTTATTTGCTAAAATAGATTCAACGGGCTTTTTTCTATTCTTTAGCAAGGAGTTTCTATTCCCCTATTCTGCAACCCACACTTAATTAGGCATAATCACGATTCGACGAGACACATGCTAATGAGGTACCTATGTTTTACAATGGAGACTTGTGATGGCAATTATGCACTGATGGAGTAGTTTGAAAGAAATGTTGATCAATTTGCTAATGATGAAGACGAAGACAAATTGGAAGAGGATGAGCGCAATGAAGAAAAAGATGAGGAAGAAGCTTTCTGGGATGATGAGTTTTGTTACTTGTTATTCTATTCTCTCATCTGAATTAGATTTCAGTGATAAGGTTTCATGTTTAGGAAAAATAGTTATAGGACTACTAATTTTTATTTAATGTTTATGGATTTTGTGATTTCAATCTGTTTTGATTTAATTATGTGAATTTTATGAAATTTGATGGAATGAACGTTGATGATTAGCTATGTATGTTATGTTTAATGAAATTTGATTTTGGTTCAAAATAAGTACCTAAGAAACTAAAGAAAAATCTGTCAAGGCATAGTTAACAATCATAGTTGACTATGACTGTTGTGTATGAAATGTTGACATGCATTAATGTGCTCATTATTTAATTTTTTGACTTATACAAATAAGTACWTCATATATTGTGACTAAGTGTAGGTGATTATGTAACTATTTTATTTGAAGGACATTATAATGAATTTGATAATAACGGATGCCATTGGAACATCTAAGGCTCCCCTAGATTTTTCATTTTGTAATTGTTTAGGTGTATTAATTCCGCTAGAAAAGCTAAGAGGTATTAATTTCATTGGTCTCTTACATTTTATTAAGTACACACAATGAATCAATTTATCGAGTATGAAAAAAGTAAGAATGTATTTGATTAAAAGCATTTATTAATTTATCTAAGGATTATGTAAAATTTTTAAAAAATTATTAATTTATTATATTATTGAAATTATGAATTTAGTTAGGTAACCAGACTCAGAATAATAGATTATTAATATTCAATAAATTTTATTAATTCAAAGTAATAATTAATTGGAGGTTTTACTGTATTTATTATGAGGAAGTCTTGTATATTTAGGGAGAAAAAAACAAAACAATAGACTTGTCTGCTTGGAAATATGATATGTAATTGGTGATAATATGATACGACAATAGACTAATATATATGTCATCTTATCTAGTGCTTAAGCGACTAAATATGAAATCTCATCTCAATATGTAGCTGCCGATGATGTTCTCTTATGACATTTTAGCCAACGTATATGAAATGTTGGATGATATTTTTTTGTATGCTAACACATCATGCAAATATCGTCTCAATTCCATATATAACATCGTTTGTGCAAATGTTGATGAAAATGTTGCCTTGGATATAACTAACATAATTTATTTATAAACATTGYTTAAAAATATTGTCTTAAGTGCCCATATCAAGACATTTGAGGTAAACATCGACACGGAGCATTGAAAACGGTCTATAGCGATAATTGCTAGGAACATAATTATATATATGTCACCATATACAACCCCCAAAATTTTCAGAAGACAAAGCTAAAGAATGAAGATTGTTTGTCTTGGACAATTTCTGTATGTTGCATCTTTTTTATTTCTCTTTTATGCTGAAGAAGGACTGCTATCTGGCTTTTGTTGTTGTCTTCTTATGTTGAACAATGTTTTCTATTTTTGTTCAACTAATGTCTTTTGATTACTCTACAAATTACGATATAATGGGCTACAAATGAATGGTTTCATATTTAYGTAATCTAATTTTATATCGGATGTGGATATATTACAGTAATATTTGTAAATTAATATCATCCCTAACTTCCATAGTCCAATGTCCTAGTCGACTATGATGATAATAGTAAAAATACACATAGRCACATTCAATGGTCATAGTCACCTATGCCTAATATTGAATTCTAAAATTGTGCGTTAAAATAAATTATAAGATATAAATTTATATGCCAACATATAATAAGAATGGCATTTCCAAATGCCACCTAAATTTTCACATCACACGACATTTGAAAATGTCATTTGCAATGTCATCTTATTAGTCTTATCACGACTACAGGTCAAACGTCATCAACAAATGTTGCATAAGATTCTTATTTATAATGGCATTTCCTCCCAACATATATAAGTCGAATATAATGTGTTTATGTCAACACATATTGCAAATGTCGTCTGTAAATGTCGYCTAAATTCAATATATCTAGACGTTTAGAAAATGTTGTACAAATAAAGAAGAAAAGGAATTAGCTGAAGATTTAGTTCATTTTATGGATGATGACTTTGTTGAACAATATTTGATTCAAGTTAATTTCAGTTTCTTTGTTGAATAATATTAGTTTTGTGGGTGGTGTTTATTTTGGTTTTTGTTATATAAGTCTTTGTGAAAAATATCTAATTATGTAAGTTCTTTTGTTTTGTTAGAAAGAAAGCTCTTTAATAGTTAAGGAAAAAAAATTATTCTAGACATAGATGACATCCATAGTCAACTGTAGTAGTCATCTATATCACATTAATGTCTACCAATTAAAAATTATTAGGAGCGGAGTTGATATTAGACCAGTGAGCCATTGGATCACATTAGGCTTTCAAAAAAAATAAAAATTCGTATGTTCAAAAAATTGGACTTAGTATGTGTGAGCTATGAAATGTAAACCACATACCTATAATTTGATTTATTAAACAAATGAATGTTTGGGCTACAAAAAATGCAAACAAGAAGTCTATTTTATAAATTAAAGTAAATGACAATGCAATATAATCCGTAACGACATACCTAATAGGCATCATCGACTATGGTATAAAATAATATTAATATCGAGAACGTAAATAAATATACAATTAAAGAAACAATATATATGTGTGTGTGTGTGTGTGCGCGCCAATGTATGATGAAATATYGTTTGCAAATATCGTCTAATATCATGATTTTATRTGACTTTTAATGCCAATATATATTAAACGTAGGGATAAAATATTTTTCTGCCAATACATAGTGCAAATGTCGTTCTAAAATGTCGCCTCAATTCCACATAGAACGACGTTTATAAATGTCGTCTTATCTAGTGCTTAGGCAACTAAAGGAAAAATGTCGTCAGCATATATCGCCTCATATCGTGATTTCTTAGAACCTTTAATGTCCACATATATTAAAAGTTGGCATAGCATGTGTTTATGCCAAGACATAGTGCATATGTTGTTCTAAAATGTCACTTCAATTCCACACTCGAATGATGTTTTATAAATGTTGTTTAAATGTTATCTTATCTAGTGTTTGGGTCACTAAGATGAAATGTCATCTGCAAAGATCATCTAATATCATGATTAGATGCCATCCATATAGAAGGACATTTCATAGAGGTCGTCAAAATGTTGTCTTATCTAGTGTTTAGAGACTAAAAGGGAACGTCGTTAGTATATGTTGCTGCAGATGATATTCTATTACGACATTCTCACAAACGTATATGAAATGTAGGGAGATATTATTTTTATGTCAAGACATCCTGCAAATATCGTTAGAAAATATCGTCTCAAGTCCACGTATAATGTCATTTTGGAAAATGTTGCCACATATATCGTCGTAGATAATACTATGCATGATGCATAGATAAAAATTGTTGGAAAATACCTTCTTAAGTGGGCATATCACGACTTTTGATCTAAACGTCAATATAGATCATTAAATTAGGCATATGGCGATGCTTTTCGCTAATGTCATGATATATACGTCACCGTAGACCTTTTTTGACGTAGTGGAGAAGACCCTTGCATGCATGCAAGGTGGCCAAGAACTCTTATGCATTTGTCCATTTGGATGAGGGGTATCATGGTAATTTATCAAGGTTAGGATTTTGGTGCTGGTTTTATGATTTACCCTAGTATTTTCCATATTCGTCCTACCAAAAAACTACGACCTAYGAATCAATATTAGATAACTCTAAGAATTCTAACCAAAAATCATAATTAAAATACTCCATATCTATATGCATGATTTATGATAATCTATAACCGACAACTATTTTGTTCTACTGATTACATCGAATATGTCTAGATTATTTTAATCTATGCAAGGATTTTTTTCAATTTGATGGAATGATTTTTTCAAGTAAATGTTTTAGACAAATCAAATCCTTCCATGTAAATGTCACTATCTAATGATCAATTTAAACAAGCAACAAATCCATCAAACRTATATTAARGGTTTTATTTTCAGTTAATCTTACAAGATATTTGACATAGTTGTATTCACTATAGATGAATATGTTTCTATATAATCAACATTATATCTTTGTGAAGAACCTTAAGTCTTAATCGTGTTTTAAATCTCACAACTTCATTATTTTTATCTCTTTTTCACATATAAGTACCAAATTATAATCAACTGATTTTACACCTTGTGGTGTTTGGACTAAGGAATAAGAACCTCATGCTTCGGAAGTGATTTCAATTATAATTCAAGTGTATCTCTCTATCTTGACCAATCATCTCTATGTCGATTTTCAGTTGAATTTGGTTGAAGATCCTTATTATTATCTATGATATCGAGAGTTGTCTGTATTACTTTAAGGAACTTGATTCTTTTTATTTCTTGGCTATCTTTCATTCTAAATATGGAAATTTTGATCATATGATCCCCTTTTCTTTCGAGGATTTTTGTCTTTAGAACCAAAAGGTTGGTCATGCTTCTACCTGGGGTGCCTTAAATCACAATCATGCTTCTGGCATGTCTTAGGATCACTACCGCACTTCTAGCGTATTTTATAATTACTAGTTAGTATGTCAACACTTTRTCTTGCAAGGACTTCCACCTAGAGGGAACCATTTATTGATGATAAATTTAATTTAGTAATTCTTGTTAGATCAATGAAAGCATTAGGCACTTGAATTTGCTAGCTTTTGCAAATGAATAATCTTTTGAACTTCTAGTTCACAAGGCTCATAACCAAAAGTCAATTTCAAAGGAAAGAATTTATGATAACCAATTGGAATTATACACACTAGTGCGCATCATTTAAATAGCATATATCGAAGCATTTGTAGGGATTTTTTTTGTCATTAGCAATTAATTGCAACTGTTTAATAGAAAAATCAGCTAAACAATTTTAAATATGAACATAAGATGTAGATGTTCAACAATGATCCTAATTGGCATTAAATAAGTTTAAAAAATATGGGATAACATWCRCCAACATTATCYAAATAAATATTTTAATTAGATGGTCTAAAATTGTGCTTGTACTCTAATTATCTGAGCAAGTAATTTCACAAATTTCAAGTAGTAGTTGATAATAAATTCACATGTGACCATCATATCGATGCATCAATTAAAATCATAAAATACTTAAATTGATCACACGATGGATAAATCAGTCTACATATATCACCATAAATCTATTGYAGAAATTAGGACTTTCATCCCCCACTTAATAAGAAGTAGTTTAAAAACATTTATAAAAAAATCAAGGTAAAAATAAAACAATTCAAATAATAAAATAGTCCAAATATAAAAACTTCAAATACTTAAAGAAAGTCTATGAATATTTCTTTTAAAAAAAAGACCATGAAGAATTTTGAAGGAAAATACATAAAATGAGAAACTAATCTCGTTTGCTATCATTTCACCTCCAATTAATTGGTCAATATTTATTGTTGGATCAGTAAAAGAATTGGAGACATTTAAGTGCATTGTATCAAATGGACAACTAGAATCAAGAATTTTTTATCTCCACTCTCCTTTTCTCTTGATTGATCTTTTGGTAGAGATTCACTATATGTCTACRTACTCTACTTTTAAGTCATCATGGAGATAATAACAGAGGAAATTTAGCATTTTTATACGATCATGCTGGAATTTATTTTTTCCTCCTCTTATTTTCTCCTGGTACCCTTTTAAGGTGAATTTCAACAGTAAAGGTCTACGACAATTAATTCTTGCTGGATATGTAGAGTAATGAATTTAAACTTAGTGATAATTCGACAATAAAACCAAAAGATAATGTCAGCAGAACATATATTATACATATTCCTTCTGAGATTGTATTACACGTGCTATTTYAGGAGCACAATAAAGTATATTTTTCGATATTAATTGATTTAAACAGTTTTTACTTCATGAACAATAGTTCTGTAATCTTCTGGAATATTTAGACTATGATATATTCTTCAGGAGTAAATAACATTAATTTTAAAAAAATTGTTTAATATAATGCTGGAATATAATATAATGTTTTCCAAGAACATATGATGTTTAATAATTTATACTACTACTTCAGGAGTACTTTCGAGTAATAATTCAATATTACTTAGGAAGACTTAGATTGTATTATACATTGAGGAGTATACAATATCAATTTAAAGTAATAATTTAATATTCTTTAGAAATATCGAAAGTATGTAATATTAATTTAAAATAATAGTTTAATATTCTTTCGGAATAGAATATAATGTTCTTCAAGAACATATAATGCTAATAATTTACACCACTACTACTTCATGAGAAATAATTCAATATTTTTAAGGATATTTAGATTATGATATACTCTTCGAGAGTAAATAACTAATTTAGAATATTTTTTTAATATTCTTCAATAATATAATATGATGTTCTTCATACACTTACTGCTTCATGAATAATAGTTCAATATTTGATGTTATAAATAAGAAATAAAATAAAGAGAAGAAGTGATACCCTAATTTTATATGTAGATTATAGGGTGTTTAAATAATTTAATCCAATAGAACTCTAGAAGTAATTGCGGCATATTGAGTAAATACTTCATTATGTTTCAATTCGATTTTGTAGGAAAGGATTCGTAAAAAGTAGAGATGAAAATGGAAACAAAACTCTACAAATCTTATATAGATGGATGGAGGACAAAAAGGGCTTCAAAACACATGTGCTTTGACCTAATTCAGATATCGTTTGGGGCCCAAACCTTCCAAATCGATGTTGATATATCCAACCTGCATCGGTTCAAAAGAAACACTTCAATTCTCATCAAAGCAGAGGGAAACTGGTACTGATTTTAGATCAAAATGGCCCCTGATGTGAAAGAACTCCGAATTGGAAAAACTTTCATGAATCTTGCACCATTTGAGACCTAAACCAGCACTAGTTTGATGTGACAACAAAAACGTAGAATTAAAAGGGCACCTGACAAAGTATGGAATTGACACCGGTTTGGCATTAAAGAAATCGATTGTTGATCGGGTCGGACCAGTTTTTGAACTTTAACATGCCTCTTCAGCTAAATCCATCATTCATTTGGTCAAAAYCAATGCCAGTTTGATGAATGTAAGGCGGTTTTATGATTGTGTCACGATTTTGGATGATTTTTGAATGGTTTAGGAAAGTTTCACATGTTGTTTACTCAATAAAAGACTCTAGATGTTATAAAACATCTCCTTGACTCCTAAAAACATAAAGCTTCATCATTGGACCTTAAAGAACACATTGGAACACTTAAAAAAAAGCTTTCTGGAAGGAAGAAAATTGACTGTTTGAAGAACAATCGAGCTTATTATCTTTTGTAATTCAAAGAATCTGAGTTTTATTTTACTCAGATTGCCTTTGAGTGTTCTTCAACAAGCAAAACTAGAAAAACAGAAAGAGGATAAGAGAAAACAGAAGAGGATAGGGAACCAAACTTGAGAAGAGTAACTCTATTATTGATGATTATAAAAAAACAAAACCATTGCATACAAAATGATCTGTAAAGKCTTATTTATAGCCAATAGAGCTTACAAGATTACTTAACAAGAAATGCAACTAATTCAAGAATTGATCTAACTAATTCTTGAATCTAACTAATTGGATCTTGAATAACTATGACATAACCATGTACTGCTACTTAAGGAATTCTGCAGTCTCCTTTCTACATGTACATTTCTTTAGCTTTGTAGCCCTTTTCATTAGCCTTTCATCAAACTTCTGCAGCATCTTTTAGCTCCATTCTACTGCAAATGCTTTGTTTAGCATCTGCAGCCCAATCCAAGCATCCGGTCAGTCTGCTTCAATATTGCAGCCTCTCTCTGCATCATTGCACCCTCATTTTCAGCGTTGCAGCCTCACTCTGCAACACTGCAGCCTCACTTTGCAGTATTGCAGCCTCAGTTCCAGCATTGCAGCCTCACTCTGCAGCAATGCAGCTTCATTTTCAGTATTGCAGCCTGCTGCAGCTTCCTTGTGTGCAATGCAGCTTCATTTTCAGTATTGCAGCCTGCTGCAGCTTCCTTGTGTTCAGCTTAGATGTGTAATATAATCTTTCAGTAATGTTCTTCTATCTCGATCTTCAATTTACATTTTCTTTTATTTGAATCATTATGAACTATGTCTTTTGTTCTACTACCGTGATGTAACCTTTTCTGGATGTTGTGTTGTTGACTTAGGTGTTTTTCATATTTGGTATATCTATGTTTATTAAAGCCTTGTTATTATTCTTAATTTTCCATTATATGACTGGTCATCTTTCAATTGTTTCAAACATTGCCTAAGGTGATTAGAGATAACACTTAAGCAATTAGGTTAAATAATAAGTGTCATGAACTATACGTGAAATAGAGAAATATTTACATGATTTGTGCAATCATTGAGAACCATATGTTTAATATGTTTTCTAGATTAAATTGAGCATGGAGATATAGCTTAATTACTTAGAATTATAGGTGATTTATATCTTGACAAAGTATATGCAACATTCTAGAGTTTGGTTGGTCGATACTTGATATACTGTTTGGAAACATCAGTTAGATAATATATTTGAAGAATTGGTGAACTCTTGTGTCTTAGACATTTTATGCAYTGATTTTCCTTCTAAATAGCTTTATATGATCATTTATGGTCAATTAGGATTTTCTTAGTTAGTTAATTCTCATCTAAGTTAATTGGTTG
The DNA here is from genome assembly GCA_001752375.1 of Rhazya stricta. Taxonomy (NCBI): domain Eukaryota; kingdom Viridiplantae; phylum Streptophyta; class Magnoliopsida; order Gentianales; family Apocynaceae; genus Rhazya; species Rhazya stricta. The sequence goes on from MEJB01000031.1 coordinate 1,880,082, forward strand.
TCTAGATAAAGTTTAGGACTATAACTGGACGGTAATCCCGATTTAATTCTCTGTGGATCAATATGTTTTTATATTACGCGATAGATCTAGTACACTTGCCAGAATTTCCTRTATCAAGAAGTAAAAGGAATTCATAATAAATGAAATAAACAAACATTAAGGAAATGCAAAAGGCATAAGCTAAGGATAAAATATTAATCCTTTGGCATACATAAAATATGCACATCGAATAGACATCTAAACTTACATAAACGCATACTTTGCCATATATAAAATATCGATCCTTTGATGCTTTGATACACATGAAATTAAAAACTCATGCAATTGCACCATAAACAACACACATGAAATTAAAGTAGATTAACTTATGTTTTGTAATAATCACTTTTGTAAAGAGGCCATATAGTGAAGTTCAGAAAGATGGCATAAGGGAAAGGCCACTAGTAACYAAAGGCAAGAAAGATGACGATATCAAAAAGGCAAAGTTGCAAAACATCCCATAGGCTTAATATATGGTGCGCATACTTCAAATTAATTTGATGCATCACCATGAAAGCAAGTTGTACAATAATTAGAATAGAAACAACCTTGTGTTCAATAAAAAATCAAGAGTAGATACTCGTGTCAAATGCTTTAAGCTTTAAGAGGTAGAGAATTGCTAAGAGATTTATGAGGTAAAGAGTCGTGCTGATAACATGTTATAATTTGAGAGGGAAAGGGAGAAGAAGTCTTGTACTTAGAGAAGGAAGAAGAGAAGAGAAGTAGGGAGCAAGATCTAGAGATATTTTCATYAATCTTGACGTGAACCAAAGTGCTCTACTTATAGAGGTTAAACWCTAGGGCTTCTAGGTGTTTTTAAGGGGTAGAAATGTCATTCACAATATATATACAGCAAAATTTTTTTTAAGACCATATGGTGTTATCACATTGTGAGACTAATTCGAACCCAAACTGAGTCATGTATGCAAAGTTTGACACTTATTCGGATGAAGGTTTGGCCCATAATCCTTTCAATATGGTGCACAAGCAGGGGTTGAATACAAGATCTCGCTTTAGTTTAACAGTCTATTTACCAACTGTCCCAAACTGTTTGGTGACAAACTTGTGGTTGAATAGGTTAACCTGTCGAAGATTGTGTAGGAACAAATCATTCTCAGTGGCTTAAGAGATGACACTCCTTCCATAATTGCCTATTACATCTTGTCTGGCATCCTTYGATTCATTCTTCAAACAATCTTTTGCATTTGTTTGTTCGTCATCAAAACACAGCTATAAATAATCAATTGCATATCAAGAAGGTTAGCATATTGATGTACAATTATTCTTTTCTATTTTATTTTAACTTCCACTCCTTCATTCTTTCATCTGTCTTAAACCCAACCCTAATTAAAAATGTATTGCGATTATCGCTAATCATAGCTGCTGCGATTACATGCTGTTGGTGACTAACTTTATAGGTCAAAGTTTTTCTATCAATTCTTATTTTGGTATAAAAGTATATCTAGGATTCAAATTATTAAAAAAATTACAAGATTTGCAAAAGTGGACTTCATACGTAACTTCTCTACAACTCTTCTAAATTAAATGTTGCAAAATTAAAAAATAAAATGAAAACTCCACTCCRATAAATCAATTGGTATAGTCTTATTTTCGCAAATCCACAGTTTTGCTATCTAATTTTGGCAGAAGTACTGCTCCTCCAACATTCACTATTTGTTTTTTTCTCTTGAGGCACGATATCCTCACTAATGAGACAAATCCAGGTTTGCCCTAGGTTGTGCCCGCAGATTCTGGCTCTAACTCRGGGGAAGGCTTAGCCAAAAGCTCTTTCAACGTAACACCACAAGTAGAGTCGAAGTTCAAACACAAGACCTCTCTTTGATTTAGCAGTCTGCTTACCAACTGCCTCTAGCTATTGTGTTCACTATTCACCATTAAGTTAACGACATACACCACCAGGAAAGTGGAGAAGGGGTAGTAGAGGGGGAATAAGGATCTATTAGAAAGGATCAAATCCTCTCTCCTTCAATTATAATGGTTTGAACATAATGATTTAATTCTGAATGTTTTTACAAATAAGGAACTGCATCTACTTTGAAAATGAGGGACCTAATTAAAAATTTTGCATATTTTCATAGATTGATATTAAATACAAATTAAGGTGACTAAAAATGAGATCTTCAATTGAAATTCTGTGACATTTTCAAGGATAAAATTAAAATTCATCCAAATATTATATATAGGCAGAGAAATCGACGGCCGATTCGGGAGACTCCAGATCTGGATGACCTCTAGCCGGGTGCGCAAATCCTCCTGGTCGGACGTTCGCGAGTCGCTGAGCGATCACACACCATGCATCGCAGAGCTCTTCGCCAGGGCAGCCAACCGACCAGCGAGCTTTGATTTGGGCAGCAGACCCTTACCCGGGTGACGTGCATAAGTCTCGATGTCCAAAACCGTGCCCTGTGAGGGGAGATCAGATCCGTGTGACAACTCGTGGAACTCCGACAGCCGAAGCTGCCATCGATAGGAAGGAAGAGGGAGGAAGAAGAAGAAACGCAATGGGCATCGTTCGACCTAGGTTCCGTCGTAGGGCAAGAGTTCTCCCAAGCAGCTGGGTCCCGATTGGCCATTGTAGATCTGGGCTAGCATACACGCGGCGAATGATCACACATCAGGCAGAGGGAGAAAGCAGACGGCGGTGTGCAAGCGGGAGGAGTTGTTCAGGAATGGGGCGGCGATTTTTCTGGAAGTGAGGTAAACGGCGGCCAAAATGGGGCAGGAAGAAAAGACTTATAGGTTTTTTAGGTTTTTTTTTTTTTTTTTTGAACTTGGGGCCCCTAACCTAAATTTTTCGGAGCCTTCCCATCCTAACTTAATCCATTCATTAAATTAAATTCAACGACTTTCTTCTCGATATAATAATTTAATTTTTCGAATAAAAAAGTGAATAACCCCAAACGAGTCGAGCCTGCTAATCAACCAAGGGCTCTAAATCCGACAACACGATAATTTTGCCACTTATTAATGTACAATTAAAAACATTAACCACATAAAAATTATCCAACCCATAAATTGGCACACAATTCACAAGATAAAACAAAAATGTAATAAAAAAGAAATCTCGTGTATTACTAGAATCTATCAACATTACAATAGTCCATAATAATAATACCTCTCCCTATTTAACTTCTATCTTTTGATCTAATCAATTTCCGCACCATGGGAAGTCACCAAATTTTGGACCTGAGATTTAATGAAAAAAATAATGAATACTAAAATACAATTCAAACATTATTAGTCCTTTAAGAGGAAATTCATAATACAATTAAGCAATTCAGCAATCAAGAAACAATTCATAGAAGTACAATTCAT
>MEJB01000031.1:1887573-1923274 GCA_001752375.1 Rhazya stricta
CATTAGTAATAAAAAGTAATTAGAGTCCAGGTTTTAAAACCCACTCGAACGTACCACCCCTTTAACTAATCTGGAGTTTTTCTATCTATATATGATCCCCTCTCCATATGAATAACTACTGATAACCATTACAAACTATCTGAAGACATTATGTGCTCTAAAGAAAAATATTTGTAAAAAAAAATAGAAACACTTAGAAAAACACCGGTTGATACCAACCTATTAAAAAAATTACCACAAATTTTACAAAATTAAACGATTGTTAATTATTCACCCGTGTTTTAATAGCACAAACAAGCCTTAATTCTGCCTGGAATCAAACTAATCTCCGAGCTGAGCAACCCCAATAAGTAAAAATAAGGCTTTTTTTAATTTAAAAATACGCTTTCTTTCAGCAACTTTAACATTAAATTACTTACCTAATCAATGCCTACCCTTCCGAGGGCTTGTTTAAATCCAATCCCGGCGTTCAGTTGTTTTTTTTTTTTTTTGTGCGATTTTTGGCAATTCAGAAGAGAAGCGAGGGGTTAAGCGCGCGCAATGGAAGTGAGGGTCGTTTTTAGCGCGCTGGTAAGGACCTTTGACGGAGGGCGACGTTGTGTGCGGCAGAGAAAGAGGAGACACTACGACGACTAGTAGCGCGCACTACGATGGGCTAGGGAAGTTACTTGGTAGCCTGTCGACGAACCTCTGTGAGACCGATGCTGCCTTTGATCCAGCTTGCTATCGGTAACGCAAAAAGAAGAAGAGAGGAGGAGAAGGAGATAGCTACGTCGAAGCGACACGCCTCAAAGCGGGTTGTTTTTTTTTTTTTTTTTTTTTTCAACAGTCGTGCACTCAGAACTAGAGGCGGAGTGTCCCGTCGCCAAAACCTGTAGGCCTCGAACGTCGCAGTTGGGCATTCCCAGACCGACGGGTTTTAGTTTCGAGCGCACCAGCAACGAGCGGACCGCTCTCTAAGACGCTACGTACACCACACAGCCGAGTGTGTCTAAAATACAATTCAAACATTATTAGTCTTTAAGAGGGAAATTCATAAAATACAATTAAGCAATTCAGCAATCAAGAAACAATTCATAGAAGTACAATTCATCAATTTAGTAGTTAAAAGGCAATTCARCGATATTCATCAATCGAAGGGCATGCAATTCATCATTTTTGTAGTCAAAGGGCAATTCAAACATTAAAAATATTAAAAACAATTCATTCATAAAGAGTTTTCAGCAAGGCTATTCTAGCGTAAAAGGACAAGGGTCAAATTTCCAAACCAAACTCAAATTCGATTAATTACCCCATTTACCTCAACAGGAAGCTAAAATAAAAACATAGATAACAAGACATTTCGAAGCAGTTGCAAACATAATCAAATTACAATAGACAAATTCAYAGAGAAGAATGCATAAAAACATGTATCTTCATAGATATAAAATCACCAAAAACAAAAAARGAAAAAAATATCTGCAGAATCACTTATGAGATAAAGTGTTCACTTTATGATTGATTGTTCACAAAAGTAAGAATTAGGGATTTTGGAAATCGAGGTTGCATTTTACAAAGGTTTAAAAAGTAATGATTTCAGGCTTCAAATTAGGTTTACAATACAATGATGGTAATCGCATCTTCAAAATCTTCCAGACATATTGCTTTGTAATATATCTTGACCATTCATTTCTTCGATCTTCAAAGCCCCAACTTGTATATGTCTCCGGATTGTCTTCATGGAATTCAAGGGTTTAGGTCTTAATAGGTTTTAACGAATGAACTTGAAGGATGAAATCCAAGGCCCATGCTCGCGGAATARGAGAAATTGAATRAAGASTCTAATAGGGTAATCCAAGGTAAAAGAAGATAAAGACGAAACAATACCATCAATTCGGCTTAAGTTGGATTTGGGTCGGGTTAAATACATATGTCCAGCACATGCCACTTTTGGTGAAAAATCAACTTGGAAAAATGGTTTTGCCCTCATTGGCATTACATCATTTTATCTTCTCTATTTCTAGTGATTTGGTTTGTGGGTCAATGTCTATTGACTTTAATTCTTTCATTGAGTATTATAGAATATAATGCATAATCAAAAAGAAAACTTCTAGAAAATAAGAGTTTTCGCAGCAGCTACAAAACCATTGCATAAATGAAAATATCATTAGCTGCACTAAAAAGAAGAATCGTCACAAGAAAAATCAACGGTGACAAAGGAATTACTTAAAATAGCACATATATAAGATTCATAAAAATTGCTGCAAATACTTTATAATTTGCGATCGAGAATGTCATTTTACAAGGCAAGGTAAGGGCACCTCAAAAGATAATCTCTTCTGCCGATTCTCGAGTCGCCATAACCATTCAAGGTTAAGGAAGATTCAAAAACTGTCGCAAATAGACACCTCTTACAATAGATTACACCATAAATAAAGACATTATACCCTTTTAATATTTACATAATTTTGCGATGCCCACTATAAAATACCACAATTTTTGGTTCACCTCATAACATTTGTATCTTCTTTTTTCTAGACCACTTTTTTTTTCCCCCTCATATGGTCATCATATATATTTTTTGCGTCGATTCTTGAACTTTTTGTAGGGTTGTGGTAGTCGTAGATAAGCCTCTTTCTTGTCGTGGCAGCACAAATCAAGACATCCCAAGCTCAACAAGGATACACCAAAACAAGATATAATTTCCAGTGCTTGTGCGTATAATATTGACAATAAATTCATAGGACGCAATAAAAGCCTAAATAATAACTCTAGAGGAGGTATTTCCTTTTTGCCAAATATTACTATTACAAATACTTAATTCAGTATCTTCACAAATTTTCTTGACACCAGAAATGATTAACACAGATGTAGACCATAGATCAAACATCTTACTTCCCATATATAAGATCAATTAATTATGGTTTATTCCAAGAACATTAATTAAGCATGGATTGATATTGTCATAAAAAGAAAAACAAAAAGAAAAGAAAAACAAATAAAGAAACCCTGCTGCAAGGTCTGGGGAAGCAAAAGCCAAAACTCGCGTTGACCTCGTGTTGGCATCCTCTTCTGCGCAAATTACTAAAGACTGGGGGCATTTTGGACACTTAAAACTGTCCTCAGTTCTCACCTACTCTACTTGGCTACTCCCCATTCTTAAAACCCTGGACCAACCTCCTAACAAAGAGTGACCTCCACCAAGAACCCCTCTCTAACCATTCCCATCTGCACCCAACCTTCCTTTCTCACCTTCTCAACCCTACTACAGCAAAATCCCAAATCCGTAGGAAAGAATGGAATCAACCTTAACAATGGCATCTTCATCCTTCCTCCACCATAAATCAACTCCGAACCTTTCGCTCCCGATCTTCAAATATAACTACCCTTCAAGACCCCTCAAGAGCAGAAACTTGACTGTAAAAGCTTCCTGCAGTTCTAACAGCTCTAGTCCAAATCCCATTATTTCCACCCTCAAAACCACCACCGCAGCCATCATTTTTGGCGCTGCAGTATTCGGAACTTTTCGCAGGGTACCTGCAAGAGCGGACTCCCAACAAACTGTGACAGAAGAATTGGAAGCGACTAAAAATGTGCAAATTGAAGAGACCCCAAGTTTGGTGAATCAAGAAAATTCACCCCTAACCCAGTTTCTAGAATCCAATTCTGAGGCCATTGAGGCCTTGAAAACTTTGCTCAAGCAGAAACTCGAAGAGCACGAGGATGAAGATAGCTTGAAGATATTGAAGAAGTTAAGCTCAGCCCAGCCAGAAAACACAGAGTGGAAATTTTTAATGGCAAGACTGTTGAATGAAATGGGGAATGTTGAAGAAGCAAGAGAAACTTTTGAAGAAATTTTGTCCAAAAATCCGTTGTCGTTTGAAGCGTTGTTTGAGAATGCATTGCTAATGGACAGGTGTGGAGAAGGAGAGGAAGTGATAAAGAGATTAGACGAGGCACTAAAGATAGCTGAGGAGGAGAAGAAGTTGAAGGAAGCAAGAGATATAAGATTAATAATGGCACAGGTACAGTTCTTGCAGAAGAATGTGGAAGAAGCATTGAAGAGCTATGAAGAACTCGAAAAGGAGGATCCTAAAGATTTTAGGCCTTATTTTTGTAAAGGCATAATTTATAGTTTACTTGACAGGAATGAAGAGGCCAGAAAGCAGTTTGCAAAGTATCGAGCGCTTTCGCCTAATAAATTTGAGGTCGAAGGGTACTTGAGATCACCATTATCGAAAACGAAGCTTTTTGGAACCAGTGAGGAGAATTGAACTCAAAATTGTGGATTGATAGTTCTGGCGAAATAATTTCACCATTTTTTCCTGCCCATTATAAGGCCAAAAACTTMGGGTAAGCTGTCCTGTAGCTGTTAGATTATTATGGAGCAGAATTTTTTTTTTTTTTTCTCTTGGCTCAATAGTAAAGTTATAAATGCTCTTAGCAGAATGAATACTGGAATAAGACCTTCTGCAGTAAAGGTGATTGAGAGATATATTTCATTGTGTTGCTGCAATTTCTATGAGCTACATCAACTTGCTCGATCAATAATTCATGTACTTATGTCACTAATTTTTTGAATCATTTTAACTCTCTTGATCCGTCAAAGTCTAGTTCTCCAAATGAATGAAATTTTACTGCAGTATCCTAGTAAAGGTCAATTCTTGCAGGCAATAGTTGTAAGAATCCCCCAGCCCTTTTATCCTTTTTGTTCTTCTGAATGGGCGTTCCTTTACCTGATTTATTGATCCCTATTCAATGTTATGCTTAGTATTTGTTACTTTATGGAGACTACCTGTAGTATCGCATTTTGTCTCAAACTTCACCTCGCTTATATGACAAATGTAGAATGCCTATCTGAGTGTCCAGAATAAAATCCTTAGCTTCTAATACCTACAGACCTTTCTTATCATGATATCTAGTTACTGTCATCATAATCTATTCTATCATTTGTTTCTGAGACCTACAAACCTTTCTTATCATGATATATTCTGTTCTTCTTTCTCAGATGTGTTAAAGTTGAGTAATCAGGATATGCAACAATGTCCAATTTCCTTGTTGTCTCCATGTACTTACAGGTATCGTTACATCTTACACAAGTGTTTTGATCTTTGGAAGAGCTTCTTACAAACTGAAAGGCAAAGTTATTTGCCAAATATTAAGCTCTAGCACGCATCATTTATTCTTTATGGGAAATTCTGACTTGCGATCATTAGCTTTTCCTAAGGCCTGCTTTTAAAGGTTTGTGCTTTCTATATAAACTCCAATGAAAGGAATACGTGCTTCATTATTTAAAAGAACATATCTGATGAACTATTATGAAGTGTGTTCTTTAAAGTTACAACTTTTGAGGATAAATTTTATTTCCCACGTTGGAGAATGATGGTATGTGTCATTTTCTCTTAAGAAATGAACCACCAAAGATGTAACTAAGGAAACAATTTACTAGAAGATTTTCCAGAACTTGTGCATACTTGAAGAGTTACGAGTCATATGTATATATACAGTAAAACCTGCATATTTTGAATCTGGATTCGTGAGAACAAGGCATTATATGACATAAATTCTGCAGAAATGGATAATTGCCTTCTGAGATGTTAGTTCCTGTATCATGACTCTTATTGCAAAGGAATTGCGTTGGACCTCCATGGATAGTGCGTGGTAGAAATAATGATACTCCCTAACTGCATCTTAAATTGCTACTTTTTCATATACTGAACTGAAAAACCATTAGCAGTGTAGCCTTTTCTCCGTAGAGATCTAGGCTTTTTGTGCTTAGATGTSGGTGGTAGTATTGTGAAGTGTTCTAAACAGAAATCTTAAACCACAGGTGTGAACTGTGACTATGAGAAATTTTTTTTCAGCAGATACTTTTGATTCATAGATTCCGAATTTTGACTGGATGCTCCTATTTGACACTTTGATGTTACTTTTCGAAAATAATTGGTGGCTTTGAATATTATCAGAAGATGGTTTTCCCTATTCGGTGTTTATTGTTAATGACAATGAAATTAGTGAATAAGTTCTAAGTTCTAAGTTCTATATGATATTCTTGCATTTGTCTGCTTGGGAACGAAACTGATCATTGTGACCATTAGCAAGGGATAATAAGCTTTTAGCATATATTTTGATTGGTAAAAATTATTTCTTTTCAATACATGCCTGGCTGGAAAATATGTTGGCCAGAGGCAAAATTTCTGGTTGAGTTTTTACATAGTAAGATACTTGAAATTGAAGTTTAAGGGATACAGCCTTTCGGAAGGACTATTAATTGATCGCTCAATCTGAATAATTTTTGGTTGATCCTCAAGTGACTTCGAGCTCAAACGGGCTTAGCTATGTTCAAGCTCGATCCCAAGTAGGGTAATAACAAAGTTATTTTTATTAATAATAATAATAAATATTGTAGATATAATAAATTTTTATTAAATTAAATTTTTATTATCTATTTAAATAATTAAAAATTAATTTTAAATATTTTTACTAAATTGAGGAATATGTGACATTTCGATCAATCAAATGATGACATATGTGTCTTGAAAATCATGGGGTTCGATGAATTAAGTGATGTCATGTTGTTCGTAAATATGATTTCGATCAATCCAATCAATTCGATTTATCTATAAATAGAGGTCAAAATATAAAAGGAATAGGTCAAGAAATTAATTTAATTCGCTTTTTTTATAAATAGAGTTTAAACACAGGAGGAATAAGTCCAAAAATTCATATCACGATTCAATAATTGAGAGACGTTTAGAAGAAATAGCATCAAATATCTCTCCAAATCCTGAGATGAAGTYACAAAATCCTCAAAAAAATTTTAAAAAAAGAATCGCCACGAGAATATTTAAGAGATTGTAACACTTTCTTATCAAGTTTATAATGTTAATATACTTGTTTCGCGTTTCTCTTATTTTCTTATTATATTTTACAGATAAGAGATTCATGTAGACGAATTTTGATACACATASTGGGACAATCTCTATAGTTCATYTCTTCTCTTTAAATCAAATTAAATTAGTTCCATCATTGGTCTCAAAGAACAACATCTCAATGGCTACTCATTCCTGATCTGTAGTAATTGGTACTGCCACCAAATCAACCATGTTGGCGACATATGCAAGACCTGTGACATGGGGTATGGAGCCATTTGATGCTGAAAAGGAGTGGAGTACTTCACAGACGATGAGATTTATGAATACTTCAACCCTATATTCACGACGTTCCTCCTCAAAAATGGGAATTAGATCTGCTATAAGAACAACTTTGTCTTTGTTGAATGCAAAAATCAAACCCAAAAAGTCCAAACACACTGACGACGGATATGCTTTAGATTCGACGCCAGCTACTCCTCAAGACGATCCAAAACTCAATATGATGGCTCATGAAGATCTAACCACAAGTTCATTCACTATGCCCTTTATGATRGCGGACATCTCAACAGTTGAAAAATATATTTCAAATCTGAGGTGGAAAGTCTCGCAAAATACACTTAATAGGAAGATCTTACAATCGTTCAACTACTGAATCAGCTTGATAATGTTGGAGAAACAAGCCAATCTATTCTAAAACATCCTGAGCCTTTAAATATGTCGGGATTTGCAAAGTTTTGGAGAAGCGACCTCAAGTCAAGTTTGAAACTGAAAACATGAGAACAGCGGGACCTTTAAAAGAAGATGCAACAATCCAAGTCTCTTTTGATGGACTAATCTTGGTTGACCAATTGAAGAATTTCATCATGTGCGCCATCAAGGATAAGTATGAAGGGAGTACTAAATCTTCTTTTGCATATAYTAAATCATAAACCACTATCAACCTTYGAAATATCGGCAATTTGATGGTAAAGGAAATTCTAAACAACATATTGCACATTTTGTCTAGAATTGCAACAATGCCGGCACATATGGTGAGTACCTTGTTAAGCAATTTGTTTGATCTCTCAAACGAAATGCGTTCGACTGGTACATCGACCTTACAGTTGGGACAAACTTGAGTATGAATTCCTCAACTGCCTTTATACCACTCGTCGAACTGTAAGTATGTTGGAGCTTAGCTATACTAAACAATGAAAAGATGAGCCCGTCATCAATTACATCAATCAATGGAGAAGCTTGATCCTCGATTGCAGAGATCTCCTCTCCGAACAATCTGCAATCGATATGTGCATCCAAGGTATGCATTGGGGTCTCCAATACATTTTAAAAGGAATTTAGCTAAGAACCTTTGAAGAATTGGCTACCCGAGCTCATGATATGGAGTTTAGTATTGCAGCGCACGAAGATCAAAGAGTTCCAGCACTCGAGCCAAGAAAGAAAGAAAGATTTGACTTCAAGAAATCAACTAAACCATCTTTCAAGTCTAACACGAAAGGATCCATGACAACAAYTRCAGTGCCTGTCAGGATATCTACAAAAGTAAGTGGAAAGGTTATAGAGAAAGTAAATACTGCTCCAAATCTTGGAAGAAGGAGCATGACTTTGAAAGATATGCAAAATAAAGAATATATATTTCTCGATTCTGACATTTAAAAAATGTTTGATGACATGTTGAAAACTGGATCATCAAACTGCCAGAGATGAAATGATTAGAAGAAGCAAGATGGTTGGGAGATCCAAATTATTGCAAATATCATCCTCTTCTTAGCCATTCGATCGAGAAATGCTTCATTTTTACGGATAGAGTCATAGAATTGGCTTGTAAGGGATGAATTTTGCTGGAAGAAGAAAAAGTTGCTACTTATCAAATAAGTATTATACCAAACATTTTCTCCTCCAGATCTACTAATGCAAATGTTGCGTATGTCTCACAATTACTTGAATGCTTCGTTGAGATTAAATTTGGACAGTTTGATGTGAAGAAGTTCATTGTAGAGCCCTCACTTAAATCTTCTCGCAAATAAGCTTTAGTGGTAGAAATGGTTGCAAAGCCATTTGAAAATATTGAGGTTTGCAAAGTTGATGATTCTGATATTGAAGACTGGACAGTTGTAAAAGGCTGAACAAATCATGAAAAGAAATATGTAAATACGAAACTAATTCAAAGAACCAAAGTAATGAAAAATGGATGTACCTAAGCTATAGAATGTTATTCTTAAGAAAGTCATCGACAAATCAAATGGTTCATACATCACCAAGTACCGCTACCAATTATATTGGGAGAGTTCTTTCAAAAGCATTAAATGACTATCTTGAAGTTATAACTTAGGCCTTTCATTTCCAAAAGATTCAATTCAAGAGGATTGCTCTATGCAAGCCAAGGGATGCACTTCAAATTCAATCGCATGTATGACGGACATAATTTTCAACAATGGTGATTTGTTGCTGGGTTCAAAATCCCATAATTGACCTCCATTTGTATCGGGCTATGCGCAAGAAAAGAAGATAAATCGTTTTACTAGATAGAAGTTCAACATTCAACATCCTTCMTTTGCGAATGTCAAGAGAACTTGTCATTTCCTCAGAAGAACTCTTAAAGTTGCCTTATGATCCAAGGTTTTAATCAAGGAGATCAAAGAGCATCGAGCACCATTCAATTAGAGTTACTAATTGACCAGATGCTATCGAGCGTTCTGCTCCATGTGATCGATTCCAAAACCTCTTACAATATACTGTTGAGAAGGCCTTGGCTTCATGACAATGGGGTTGTACCCTCGACACTCYATCAATACTTCAAGTACATCGATAATTGTAYTATGRAGAAGGTGATCGCCGACGATAAGCCATTCACGGAGGTAAAAACATATATTGTAGATGCAAAATTTTACTTTGGCAAAAAAATATATCATTTGGTGAGAATAAAATAGCCCCAGAGAAACAAATTTACAATAAAGGTGCCGTCATTCCTAAATTTCAACCCTTTTTGAAAGAAGAACTTCAACGTTCTGCGAAATTCCTCGCCAAATACGGAAAGCGGTAAGACAAAAGCATAACATATTCAAGAACATACCATTCTCAGTTTACTCCAAAATCAATGAGGAAGAAAGACCATTCTCCTTTTACTTAAGTCAAATCTCTGCAAGGATTAACTGTGACTTTGACCAAAATCAAGCTATTGAAGCAATCGAAGCCTATCTTGAAGGTTTTGCATGACCTAAGGAGGGGAAAATGGTGGAGTATGGCTCATTATCATCCAAAAGAACTAAAGATGGCTTCGATCCTAATGCAGATAAACTTTTAGCAAAAGCTAGATACGATTCACGAAATAAAAATACTTTATGAAGACTTATTTCTGAAATTGTTGAATTAAAGGATCATGGCCTGAATGAGACACAAAAGATGCTAAAACAAAATGAATATTATGTGGAAAGTTCTCTTCCGGGGCATTGTATTCAAGCAACTTGCAGCTATGCACATAACAAGAAAACAAGCAAGTAATTGCTATACCTCAGTGGAAGTTGAGTGTTCGGTAGTGGGTCACAAGTCAATCTTTGATYAATTAGGGGAAGCAAATTCTCATGTCTTAGGTTTTGAGTGGCTGGGACTCAAGGAAGAAGATCGAACATAAATTTTGCATTTAGAAGACTTGGAGTAGCCAAAGAGTCCAAGCTAATTAGAAGGTTGAACAACCTTCATATACAAAGATCAATGCGAATGAGTATCAAGGCAAAATACTTTCCAGGATGAGGAGGAAAACTACACTTCTTGTTAGCTATGACAATGTTCTCAAAGCTAAACTGAAAACATAGTTCATACAAAGCTAAAGGAGGAAGACGAAGAGAGTGTGGCTTGTCTTACCACATTAGCATCATTGATGAATATAATGAAGAAGAAGACTCTGTAGAGGCACCTCCTGAACTTGAGGAAGGCACGAAAGCCACCATGGATGAATTAAAAGAGGTCAATTTGGGCACTGAAGAACATCGACGCCCAATCTGCATAAGTGCTCTTTTACCTTCAAAAGAAAGTGTAGTGTATATCTAACTTCTGCAAGAATTCAAAATGTCTTCGCTTAGATGTATGAAGAAATAATAGGACCCAAATATTGCAATTCATCATTTGGCCATCAAACGAGGAGMTAGACTAATAAAGCAGGGCAAAGGCATTTTCATCTCAAGTTGGTCTCTTCAATAGAAGTAGAAGTCAACAAGCTCAACGAGGCAAGATTCATTCAAGAGGTCAAATATCCCATGTGGATCTCTAGCATTGTCCTTGTAAGAAAGAAAAATGGTCAAATTCGAGTAATGCATTGACTTTAGATATTTGAACAATGCATGTCATGATTTTTTCCTTTCTATCACAAAACTCATGGTCGATGCTACCACTAGACAATGTAACAAGGAATAATGAACTTTCCAGGATCTTTAAGCTTAGGTGGCAAATAATTTTGTAGAAAATTGTAGAACATTCTTCATTTAAACATATTCTTTCAAAATCAAGTATTTTCCTTTTGTTGGATATACTGCCCGTCAAGAATTTAGCATATTTAGGCATTTCTGCAATGACCTCAACAAATTGAAGATTAATTTCCAATTTCTTCGACTTTTCCACAAATTTTTTGAACTGAACATTGTCTGTAACACCCCCAGATTAAGAAACTTTATCTTAACCCGAAATATCACCATTTGCTCATTGACACRAATTTGCGAAAATTTTYGAAATAATAAAAATCTTGAAATTTAAAATAGAAAAGAGATTTATAAAAATCGCAAGAGAGTTTCCTCTGTAATTTCAATAGCCACTCCCTGTATACATTCAAAAGATTCCAAACATTTTCAACACCCATAAAATAACATGCATTCCAACCTAATAACATCCAATATTAATACACAGAGCATTTCAAAAATCTTTTATTTACTTACATTTACCAAAACTGAAATTTGCGGAAACCAAAAGAATTTAAAGCACAACTAACTAAACAAATAAAGAAACATTTTAATAACACACAAGACCATTCCAATCAACCTTCTATCATATTCAGTAAAACTTATTTAAAGAAAATGCTTCGGGATATCATGGCTTGCCCACAAGCGATCTCCTCGCACCATCTGGCCACACATCACCTGAAATGCAGAATAAGATAAATGGAATGAGCTATAAAGCTCAGTAAGCAAATCTCATGCATGAATCCATGGATATACCCTACATGTCATGAATTATAAAATCTCACATTTTCAATGAAAACTTTCTAAACATTTCCACATAAGCTTTTCATAAAATCTTTCTTTTCAAAATGTAAGACTTGTAAAACCTTTCATTTCGTTACAGTCTTGAGCTCACTGAGTGTAACGTGTAGCCATTAAGCTCTGCAGTGGGCCATTATTCTTTGGAACTCGATTACATTTCTACCGGTAGAAATGCAAAGCGATTAACATTACATTACTTTTCCTTTCATGTTTTCACCTCCAAAGAGGTGAACATTACATTTCCCTACCCTCCAAGAGGGTTGGGTCGGGTGCACCGATCCTCCGCCCCATTTTTTACTCATATCTTTTATGGYTAGRTTTACACTCCTTTTCAAAAATCTTAACGTTTTCCTGAACATGTTAYATTTATAAAATTCATTCCTTTTCAAAATTCATTTCCTAAACCATTCACTTTCTAACTGTATGAATGGCTCATTCCAGGAATGATGTAGAATACTATAACTACATGCCCATGACATGAAATGCATACTACTGTATTTAACATACCATTCAACATAATAATGGTATGAGATATGAAATGCGTGAAAACATTTCACACAATCAACACATTTCATAACACAATTCCATACCGCCATCACATAACACACAACGAAAGAGATATGTGGGTATGGGGATTTACTTGCATAGAATCTCATATACAAAACATTCAATTTACCTAAAGTAATTCAGATACATCAATACATATGCGTTAATGAAATGAAAGAATTTATTTATAGGGAGTCCTTTACGCTAAAAGTTCTTATTTGAATTGCGAAAATGGAATCCCTTGGCAGTTCCCAATGCCAATGCGCTAAAAGACGACCTAATTGTGATTACAGAAGGAAAGTCCATTTRGTACGATTGTCCAAGCTTAGATATTAAATGTCCATTCCATGAATGTCATTTGCCAATTTTTATTTCATGCTTAATTCTCACATAACCAATTATCACGTTCTTAAAGGTACACTTTAAACTCCTTAGCTCGGATATTAAACCTAATCTATGTTCTTCCACCATTTCACTTTAGGACATAATTACATAGGTCATAATTTCCAATATCAAATAATAACATTTTCACCTTTAAGTTCACAAAATCCAAGTGTCGCGTAAGAGGCATTGCGCCCCGGGCATATTCTCAGGCAGCGCGTGCGCAACAGTCCTGGTYGCGCATGGAGCCTGGTCGCCTAGGCGACTGGGTGCCTGGGCGTCTGGGCGCCTAGGCGCCTATTGCTATGCTGGATGCCTGTTACTAGGCGCCCGTTACCTTCGCAGGTCCCTGCTCCTGGCTGAACTTAGCTAACCAAAACGGACACCGGCGCTTGGACAACACCACGAGGGAGAATACCAGTGCAGCCGAGCAGCGATCTCCATACGCAGTGATTGCACAACAATGAGCAGCAAGGATCGGTAGCAAACCGGTGACTGAGGAGCTCTTGACGGTAGCAACAAGAATAGCAATTTTTCRGATCTGGGCAACACACCCTTGGGCGGGTTGTAGAAATCGACAACCAGCAGGAAGAGATCCATCAGCTATGTGTGCAGAGGGGATGCGCGGGTTGTATGTCCGAACTGACTGCGAGGAAAGATCCACATCTGCGTGACAACTTTGGATTTATGATGACGAAGCTGCGTCGGTAAGGAGGAAGAGGAGAGAAGAAGACACAGCGGTTGCAGTGAGAAGAAAGGTGGAGGACGGCGGTGATCGGTGCGGCTTCGACTGAGGGAGGAAGAGGCAGCGTGAGYGGTAGAAGGAATTTTTGGCAATGGGGGCGGCGGGTGGTAGGGTTTGGGAAGGAAGAAGAAGGTTTAGGGTTTTTTCCCCTTTTTTTTCCCTTTCCTTTTTTTAAGCTTGGGCCCTAACCCAAATCTTTCGGGCCTTCTCATTCTGTAACCAATTCAGTCCATTAAATTAAATTCTACAGGCTTTTCCTTTCGTTAAAAATCTAGTTTTCAACTGAGAAACGAATAGGCCCAACAAGTCGAGCCTCTGACCAACCGAGGACCCTCATTCGATTAACACGAAAATCTCATACTTATTAAATGCACAATTAAAATATTAATCACATATCAAATTTCCAACCCTAGTTGGCACACAAATTCACAACATCAAATAAAATTCATAAAAGTAAAATCTCGTGTATTACATTGTCCTTAGACGGTTCTACAATTTGAGGGAGAGGTAAAGTTTTGTAATTGAATTCCTCATTTACTTTCTTATCTCTACCCCCTTTTGTTTTCTCAGATTTTTCTTCATCAATAGATTCCTTACTAGCCCCTCTAAATTCGCTTACCTTAGATAATTCTCTTTCCTTATCAAAATTTTCTTTTTTCATCCTAGAACGTCTAAGATTTTCCTCCTTCTAAGGAGTGTGGGTTACAGTTCTTAGGATTAGTCTCAGTATTATTAGGTAATGACCCTTGAACCCGTTGGCTAAGCAAATTAGCAAATTGCCCTACTTGATTTTCGAGGTTTTTTATAGAAGTCTCCTTGTTTTGGAATCTAGTTTCCACATTATTGATAAATTGACCTACCAAGTCTTTTAAATTTGATTTCTTTTCTTGRGAGGGAAACTTRGGGGATGTTGTGGCCAATAGCCAGAATTTTGATTAGGATTATAGCCAGGATTTTGATTTTGATTATAACCAAAATTTTGATTTTGACTCCAAGAGAAATTCAGATGATCACACCAACCAAGATATTAGGAATTTGCTTAAGGATGTTTGGTCTATAACTAGCACTAGGACCTACATAATTGGCTCCCTCCTAAGGATTTTGCTAGATGTTGGGCTTAGGATATTAATTTTGTGGACAATGAAGACCCTCATGATTTTCACCACAATGCTCATAAGTGATCCTACCTCCTATCCCTAAATTTGTAGATATCAAAGCCAGTTGGGAGAGAATAGCTTGGTTAGTATCTAAGTCCATTGCTTTCCCTCTCCTCACATTGCTATTAYGCTCATTTGGCCATTGATAACCCACCAAGACCATTTTCTCAAATAAATCTCAAACTTCTTGGGGACTCTTATGCATGATGGTCCACTCGCCGCATCTATCATAGACCAGATGTCCCAACCAAACCATTATAAAATATATGGATTTGCATCCATAAAGGCAAGGCATAATGGGGACACCTTCTCAAATAGTCCTTAAACCTCTCCCAAGCGTCATCATTCCTAAATTTCATCATTTTTTGGAAGGTGAGATGTAATACATGAAATTTTTTCTTTATTAATTTTTGTTTYATCGTGTGAAATTGTGTGCCAACTAGGGTTGAAAATTTTATATATGATTAATATTTTGAATTTGCMCATTTAATGAGTACGAAAATATTATGTTTTTCGAATTAGAGTACTTGGTTGGTTAAAGGCTTGATTTGTAGGCCTATTTGTTTCTCAGTCGAAAGCTAGACTTTTATCGAAAGAAAGGTCCATTGAAATTAATTTAATGGATTGGGTTAGTTATGGATGGGAAGGCCCGAAGGATCTGGATTACGGCCCAAGTTAAAAAAAAAGAGAAGAAAAAAAGAAAAGGAAAAGAAAAACCTAAAACACTATTCTTCTTCCTCCCCGAAACCCTAATCCCACCCTAAGCCGCCACCGCCGCCGTTGCTATTTCTCCTTCTATCTACCGACGTCGCACCGATCAGCGCCGTGCACCCCTTTTCTTCTCTCTGGCAGCCATTGCATTTCTTATTCTCTCCTCTTCCTCCTGCCCAACACAGCTTCACCGTCGAAAATCTAGAAGCTGCAGGGCACCCTCACAGTACAGTTTGGACATCGAACCCGCACGTCCCYTCTGCACGCATAGCCAATGGATCGCTTCCTGCTGGTTGCTGATTTCTGCAACTCACGCAAGGGGGTGTTGCTCAGATTAGAAACTCGCWGTCTTTGTTSCCGCCACCTCARTTGCCGCCTTGTTGCTGATTGTTGTGTGACATCTGYACGACCGGACGAGCACTGGTGTTGGAGATCACTACTCGACGAGGGGCTTCCAACTCATCGGCTTCAACTAGAACAGGGAGCACTCATCTGTTTGGGCCTAGACCTATAGGTCTGATATCTCCCCTGCATCTGCTCGTTGTTGTCTTGCTCGTCGATCGCCATCGGCGTTGCTCTGCGACTTAACCGAGTGTCTTCTGGGATGGAGTTGCTACAGTTGGTAGCTGACCTCTCGGGAAGCTACTCGCCGACTAGATCTTCCTAGATCTGCCTTTATCTTCTTCTTCTTCTTCTTCTTATCTGCTCGACCGGCATTGCTATAGCCGTGCCAAGTTCTGATCTGTGCATTAGAATCGCRAATGCTCGGCGAAGCCTTGCCGCGCACTGCTTTGCTGTCACCTCTGCTCTCGGTCGTTGCTGCTGGGCTGTTGTTGCCCGTGGCAAACTATTTTGGCCGGTTAGTTGAGTTTCGGCCAGGAACAAGAGGTAGCAACAGGTGCAGGTGCTCAATGCCAGTGCCAGTGCCAGTGCCCAACGGCCTGGGGCCCAGATGCCCGGATGCCTCGGYGACCAGGGCTGTTGCGCGCGCCTATAGAGCACAAGCCCGAGAATCCAATACCACTCCCACGACACTTAGACCTTGTGAACTTAAAGGTGAAAACGTTATTATTTGATATTGAAATTTATGACTTATATACAATTATGTCCTAAAGTGAATTAGTGGAGAACATAGATTAGGTTTAATACCTGAGCTAAGGAGTTTGAATTGTACCCTTAAAAAATGTGATAATTGGTAATGTGAGAACTAAGTATGGATTTATAATTGGCAAATGACAATCTTGGATTAAGCATTGAATGTCTAAGTTGGGAMAATCGTACTAAATAGACTTTCTTTCTGTAATTACAATAAGGTCGTTTCGAGTGCCTTAACGTTGAGAACGGTCGAAGGATTTCTCTTCGTAATTTAAATAAGAACCCTATAATATAAAGGACTCTGGGTAAGTAAATTCTCACATTTCATTAACGCTTATGAATGGATGTATCTGAATTCTTTTAAGTAGATTAATGTGCTGTATACGAGATTTTATGCAAATAAGTCCCCATACCCGCCTATCTCTTTCGTTGTGTGTTATGTGGTGGCGGAATGGGATAGTGTTATGGAATGTGCTGATTGGTGGAATGTTTTCACATGTTTCATATCTGGTACCATTATTATGTCGATGGCATGTTAATTACAGTTGTGTGCGTTTCACGTCATGGGCATATAGTCATAGTGTTCTACATCATCCCTAGCATGAGCATTCATACAAAAATGTAAATGGTTTAGGAAATGAAATTTTGAAAGGGAATGTATTTTATAAATTGTAACTGTTCAGGAAAATGTTAAAGTTTATGGAAAGRAGTGTAAACCTAGCCATGAAAGATGTGAGTGGGAAATGGGGCATGGGGAAYCGGCGTTCCCAACCCTACCCTCTTAGAGAATAGGAAAGAATGTAATGTTCACCTCTTTGGAGGTGAGAAGATGGAAGGAAAAGTAATGTGATGTTAACTGCGTTGCGATTCTACCGATCGAAATGTAATCGAATTCCAAATAATGATGGCTCACTACAGAGCTTAATAGCTAGGCGTTACACTTAGTGAGCTCATGAATGTAATGAAATGAAATGTTTACAAGTTATACATTTTGAAAGGAAAAATTTTCTAAAAAGGTTACGAAATGGAAATGTTTAGAAAATTTTCATTGAAAATGTGAAATTTTATAATTCATGACATGTAGGGCATATTTATGCATTCATGCATGAGATTTGCTTACTGGGCTTCATAGCTCATTCCATTTCTCTCATTTTGTATTTCAGGTGATATGTAGCCAGATGGTGCGAGGAGGTCGCTTGTGGGCAAACCATGTACCCTGAAGCATATTTTAAATAAATTTTATGGATTAAGATAGTTATTGACTAGAATGGTTTTTACTTATCATTAAGTTATTTCTTATTTGGTTTAGCTACTTGTGCTTTAAATTCTTTTGGGTTTCTGCAAATTTCAGTTTGAATAAATGTTAGGTTGGTAAAATATTTGTTAGAACACATTATTTATTATTTTGGATATTGTTGAGTTTAAATGGGTAGTTATTGAAGTTACCGGGGAAACTTTGTTGAGATTTTTATAAATCTCTTTTCTATTTTAAATTTCAAGATTTTTATTATTTCAAAAATTTCTGCAAATTCGTGTCAGTGAGTAAATAGGACATTTTCGGGTTAGGATAAAGTTTCTTAATCTGGGGGTGTTACATGAGAAGTATTTGTTTAGGAGGCTGAGGCTAGCTGGTCCCAAGTAATTATGGATCTAGAAGGGAAAGAGTTTAGCCAAGATTTGGATTTGTCCTTAAAGGTACAAGCGAAAAGTCTCAACCTAATCGGATCATTGCTAACACCATTTTGTTTAAATGTGTAACAAATCTCTAAAAGAATCAGAGATATGGGCGTTTGGGTCCTCAGTAGATAGGTCATAAAGTTATGCACTTTTTTGGATCATTTGGATTATAGCGGRTTCAATCTCAAAGTTGTTAACAGAAACCCTAGGTCTAGTGATGGCATGGTGAGCCCCTTTCACCATTGGTATGACATATTCTCTAAGGGTCTTAACCGTTTCTTTGTTTTCCTAGTCGTTTGTACTACTAGTCTCGTCGATTTCAAAATCCTTATTATATGATTCACTATTGCCCCCTATTTCTGTTGTTTGGTCATTTGCTACTTTTGCTTTTCCTGCTCAAATTTATCTCCTATTATCCTCAGAATAGCTTCAAGGTTTTTAGTACTAGTCTTAAGGGTTCACTAGAATATTTATGCATTCAGATAAAGGAAACAAAAAGATATTTGATAACAATAAAACAAAGATCAAAGAAAATTAAAAAAAAAAGAACAAAAGGATGGTATAATCTCAAGGAAAATTAACAATTATATAATATCAATTAAAGTCCCATGCAACGGCACCAAAAACTTGAGTAACAATAAAACAAAGATCAAAGAAAATAAAAAAAGTACAAAAACATCGTCTAATCTCAAGGAAATTTAAAAATTATATGATATCAATTAAAGTCCCTGGCAACAGCGCAAAAAACTTGATGCACTATTTCCTAGCAAGTGTACTAGTGTTTGGAGTTGTATAGTTTTAGTGAAACAAATACTAATCCAACGTAGACTTTAATTGAGTACCAAAATCACCAATCTCCCCTAAGTTAGACCTATTGATTATGATAATTGTGTATTAAGACTACAAGATAAGAAAGAACGCTAGACTTGTAGACGAAAGCTTAAGAATTGACTAATCAACAAAAATGATTAAGATACAAAGGATGTTGGTTAAGGTATTAATCCAA
This sequence comes from Rhazya stricta, assembly GCA_001752375.1. Taxonomy (NCBI): domain Eukaryota; kingdom Viridiplantae; phylum Streptophyta; class Magnoliopsida; order Gentianales; family Apocynaceae; genus Rhazya; species Rhazya stricta. The sequence goes on from MEJB01000031.1 coordinate 1,906,992, forward strand.
TTGTCATAATTATTAATCAAGTTGTGCACACCTTTATTATTATGATTCCCAGATTATATTGCCTTGTTAACGGTAAAATTCCTTAAAATAGGTCTTACCCAATCTCTTGGCATAAACCTCCTAACCTTAGTTAATTAACATCCTACTTCTAGGTCAATTAACTTAACTGAGATTGCATTAACTGGTTTTATGGAATCCCTTAATTTCTCCACATGCAGTTATTCACTTTTAGAAACCGATTCTATTTCTAGTTTGTTTAGTATTACAGGTTGTTGTTTCCTAATTCCTAATCGATCACTTCACCTCTCGGTTCTCAATTTATAGTTAGTTAGGCTATGAATGCATTAAGGATGTCAACATAATAATTAATAAGTGCAATCGTAGGGAATCAATAGATAGCAAAGGTAATTAATCAACTCAATTCATCAACAAGAATCAATCTTCACAAACTCTAACTAACATTAATTAGCCTAAAGAATGCATAGGCATTATCCTTGCAAACAAAATATATAGAATACAATTAAAGATAGAAATGAAAAACTAGTTTTGATGAACAAATTCCTTCAAATTCTTGATCATATCTTCAAATCCTTAAGCTCCAAGAAGAAAGTCTTAGTCTATTACAATAAGAACACTAAAAAGCTCTCTAAATTTTGAGCAAAAGTGTAAAAGGAATGAAAAACACATATATAAATTTGAGTCCAAATGCTAAAACATGCCCTTGTGGAACAAGAAAAAGCTTTAAAAACAATAAGACAGGCCCGATTTTCCAACAAAATCGACATTTGATTTTCCTTGTTGAGTAAAAATCAGCCCCTAATTTTGGTCGCGAGATAAAGCCGGGGCATGATTTTTCAGTTAGGGATCGGTTCATTTTCTCCTTGATCTATTCCGACTGAGGTCAAACTAGTGCCTGATTTTTTAGTAAATCAGTGTCAGTTTACTTCTGTAATTTTTGCTCCTTCAATTCATCTCCAAATGGCGCTAGTTGATGCAAAAACTGGTGCCAGTTTTATCTTTTTCCATACTTAGCCAATTCTCCAGCTTTTTCAACTTTTAGAAATCGATTTTTTACCCCAGTCTTCTCTAAATTCAATGAATGGCCTCTTTCAGCTCGTCTTTTGCGATTTTTTCCCCTTTTCTTCATTTTAAGACTAAAACCCTGTAATTAACCATTTCAAATAATATTAAGTGTAATACAAGTTTAAATACATATAACTTAATAAGAAATCGACTAAAGTAAGGGCAAAAATGTGGTATAAACTAACTCTTTAGGTGTTAGTGTAACACCCCCAGATTAGAAACTCTCCTAAGCTAAGAATATTACATTACCTTACTCATAGAACAATCAACTACTGTAGGAAATAAAAGAAGTCTTAACCTTTGTCAAAAGGTTCTATAAAAATTCGACAGARTTTCCTCTATAATTTCAATAACTACCTCCTATATACATTCAAAAAGTTTTCAACATTTCGAAACACCCATTAACATCATATACTTCAACCCAATTAAACACCCAACGTAAAGAGTAATGTGCTCCAACAAATTTTTACCAACCTAACCATTATTCAAACTAAAATTTGAAGAACCCAAAAGAATTTAAAAACACAATCAGCTAAACCAAATAAGAAATAGTCAACTACTATCTTAATCCTTAAAATTTGTTTAGAATATACTTCAGGGTATCTTGGTTTTCCCACAAGCGACCTCCTCGCACCATCTGGCTACACATCACCTAAAATGCAAAATGAGAGAAATGGAGTGAGCTATAAAGCCCAGTAARTAAATCTCATGCATGAATGCATGAATATGCCCTACATGCCATGAATTATAAAAACTCACTTTTTCAATGAAAACTTTCTAAACATTTCCATTTCGTAACCTTTTTACAAAATCTTTCCTTTCAAAATGTATAACYTGTAAAACATTTCCTTTCATTACATTCGTGAGCTCACTGAGTGTAACGCCTAACCATTAAGCTGTAGTGGACCATTTATTCTTTAGAACCCGATTGCATTTCTACCGGYAGAACCGCAAAGCGGTTAATATTCCTTTACTTTTCCTTTCATCTCTTCACCTCCCAGAGGTGAATCATTACCTCCCTCCCARAGAGTCGGTTCGGKTGCGCTGGTCCCCCATGCCCCATTTCCCACTCATATCTTTCATGGCAARGTTTACACTYCTTTCCAAAAACTTTAACCTTTTCTTGAACATGCTACAATTTATAAAATACATTCCGTTTCAAAATTTCATTTCCTAAACCATTCACTTTTTAAATGTATGAATGATGTAGAACACTAACTACATGCCCATGAGATGAAATGCATACAACCGTAATTAACATGTCATTTGACATAATAATAGTACAAAATATGAAACACGTAAAAACATACCACACAATTAATACATTTTATAACATAATTCCATAMCGCCACCACATAACACACAACAAAAGAGATAGGTGGATATGGGGGTTTACTTACATAGAATCTCATATACAACACATTAATCCACCTAAAAAAATTCAAATACATTCATTCATATGCATTAATGAAATGTGAGAATTTACTTATCCGGAGTCCTTTACGTTACAGCGTTATTATTTAAATCATAAAGTGAAATCCTTCAACCGTTCTCAACGTTAAGGCACTCGAAACGACCCAATTTTGATTACAGAAGGAAAGTCTATTTAGTACGATTGTCCCAACTTAGATATTTAGTGTTCATTCCAAAAATGTCATTTGTCAATTATAAATCATACTTAGTTCTCATATTACCAATTATCAGGTCTTTAAGGGTACAATTCAAACTCCTTAGCTTGGGTATGAAACATAATCTATGTTCTCCCATAATTTTACTTTAGGATATAATTTCATAGGTCATAAATTTCAATATCCAATAATAATATTTTCACCTTTTAAGTCCACAAAATCCAAGTGTCTCGRAAAAAGGTGTTGCGCCCCTGGCGAGCTCTAATGCGCGCGCGCAAYAGCCCTAGTCGCTTTGGCGTTTAGGCGTCTGGGCACCCTGGGCGGGGGGCGCCGGGCACCTAGGCACTAGCTACTCGCTATGGCCCTGGCACAGAGTGCCTGAACTTGTTACTGACCCTTATTTCTGGCCGAAACTCAGCTATCCGGCCAAATTAGTTAGCCACCAGCAACAACAGCCCAGCACAATGACCAAAACAGAGGTGACAACCAAGCGGCGAGCGGTGCCAGGCAAGGAACCAAGCAATCACAATTTTGAGTGCGGCTATGTCAATTTCAGTCAAGCAGAGAAGAAGAAGAAGAAGAAGATGAAGGCAGATCTGGGCGAAGCGCTTCATCCCGAGCAGCTATGGACTCTTGTAGATGCGGATTGCTCGCCTCTAGCATGCAGCAACTCGCTGCGGTGTAACCAGAAGCGGCGGCGAATAGTAGCCGAGGATGGACGACGCGCAATAGCGAGGAGTGAGGCTTAGTTGTGTGGGACATGTTRCACCGCTTCTCCGAGCAACTACAGATCTGATGTAAGTAGATCTAGTCGTGGCTCCGAGAATCGAGCACTAGCGATGCGTGCTGCGAGCGGCATCCTTCGAGTAATGGCATAGAAGGGACAGATCTAGCAGGGAACTCTGGGGCGGCTAGCGGCTTGCCGATCGCAAGCAGCGACGAGCAGCGGCCACTAGAAGTGCCGGCAGTTGGAGAAGGGAAGAGAAGAGGGAGAGAGGAGAAAGAGCAAGGAAAGTCCATGACGAGCGGCGTCGGGCAGGCAGAGGGAGAAGAAGAAACACAGCGGTTGGCAGAGAGAAGGAAAGGGGAGGAGTGGCAGTGGCTGTAAGGATGGCGGCGGCATAATGGGGAGGAAGAAGAAGACTAAGGGTTTCTTCTCATTTTCTTTTTCTTCTTTTTTTTTWAAACTTRGGCACTAACCCAAATCTTTCGGGCCTTCCCATCTGTAACTAATCYAATTCATTAAATTAAATTCAACGGGCCGTTCTTTGGATAAAAATCTAGCTTCCGACTGAGAAAYAAATAGGCCCACAAGTCAAGCCTCTAACCAACCAAGGAYCCTAATCCGACAAATACGATAGTTCCRTACTTATTGAAATAACAACTACATAAAAAATTYATCCGACTCTAGTTCGCACRATCAAACAAAAATCCATAAAGAGAAATCTCGGGTATTACARTTAGGCTCCAAAGTTCAAAGCTTCAGGGCTTTCTAGTGGACAAAACCATGCATGCAATCCTATTCAACCTTGATTGAAAATGAAGCAAGAAATCAATGGAATTGGTAGTTGAAATCAAAAAAGAAAAGAAGGGTAGGTCTTGGCTAGAAAGAGAGAAGGAAGATATGAAGAGAGAAAATAAGTTAGAGAAGAGAAAACTTAGCAAAGAAATGAGAGGATTCAACTGCTTGGAGGTGTGCTACCCGAATAAGAAGATGGTAGAAACAAAGAAGGACAAGAGAGTGACAGAAGACAAAGTGAGTTTTGTGAAGGAAGTGTGAGTAAGTCTACAAGAGAAGGAAAATGAGATTTATAAGAAGGGAGGGCACGCATTGGTGGTAGGTAGAGGGAGTGAGTTGGTCAACATAGTGGTGAAATATAAGAAAAAGAAGGCCTTGCATTGGATGATTTAGGGGCTACACCTTGCATGCATGCAAGGTGGCAATGCTCCTCATGCATTGGCTAATTCAAATGAAGGGCACTCTTGTAATTTAGGCAAGCCTAGGGTTTATTTTCTTTTGATTAACTCCATAATCTCTAGATTCTCCCTACTAAAACAAAACCATCCTATGACTTATCTCTAATAAATAGAAATTTCTATGTAAAAAAACATAAATAATATACGCTAGATACAAATGCAGGCTTCAAGGTARTCTATATTGGGCAGTTAATTGATACTTGAACTGAGGGTCTTACAATGATTTCCCGACCCACCACAAATACGATCCATCGACTTTTGCAAATTAAGACTATCATCGAGAACTGTCATCCCAAATGGCTTAARAGGTCCTCGCACTGGTGACTAGCCTAGTGCAATACTTTTCTCATGGGCCTAGTACTTGAAATAGTAGATTGAAAGAAAGGGTTGGGCTGTGTTTTGATGTGACATGGCAAAGTAATTGCTTATACCTCAAGGTAATTAAAGGAGTATGAGAAGAATTATCTGACTCATGATCTGGAACTAGCTATTTTTGTCTTTGCATTAAAGATTTGGAGACACTATCTTTATGGAGCGAGATGTGAGATATTCACCGACCATAAGAGTCTCAAATATTTCTTCACCCAGAAGAAGTTGAACATGAGACAACGACGATGGTTAGAGCTCGTGAAATATTACGACTGTGAGATAAACTATCATCCTGRCAAGGCTAATATGGTAACTAATGCGCTTAGCAAGAAGAATAATGGGGCTGTTGCTRCTTTGCGAGTTTATCCAAAATCATTATTAGCGGGTATTCAAAAGCTCAAGATGGATATTGTCGCTCGAGCCGCATCTAACTATTTTGCAAATATAAATCTTGCACCCACTCTTCTTGGAAAGATAAAAGCTTTTGTAAGCGRAAAATCTGCTAGTATTTGAAATGGCAAGAAGTTCCTGATGGGAAACGTTAAGATATTGTGATCAATGTTGATAGAGCTCTTTGGTACGACGACAGACTTGTGGTGTAATACCCGAGATTTTACTTTTATGAATTTTGTTTGATCTTGTGAATTTGTCTGCCAGTTAGGGTTGGAGAATTTTTTATGTGGTTAATRTTTTAATTGTACGTTAATAMGTGCGAAAATATTGTGTTTGTCGAATTAGAGTCCTTGGTTAGTTAGAGACTTGACTTGTGGGCCTATTCGTTTCTCAGTCGGAAGTTAGACTTTTATTGAAAGAAAGCCCGTTGAATTTAATTTAAGGATTGGGTTAGTTATAGATAGGAAGGCCCAAAGGGTTTGGGTTACAGCCCAAGTAATTAAAGAAAAAAGAAAAAAGAAAAAGAGCAAGAAAATATAAATAAAAAGCGGGGAAACCCTAAACCATCTTCTTCCTTCCCAAACCCTACCCATCGCCGCCCCCTTCCCGAAATTCCTCCCCGTCGCACACACGCCATCYCTTTCTCCCTCTGTTGACGTCGCCGATCATCGTCGCATACTACGCTGCCTAGATCTCCCTCTGGACCCAACTGCTTGGAGGACTCTGCCCACGATGCTACTAGGCCGAACGACTACCGCAGCGAAGTATGGAGTTTTTGCCGCGATCCCTGCTGCTCAGGCCGAGATTGCAGCTGCTCGTTGATCGCCCTCGATGGGCTCACTCGCAGTACATGCCATTGCTCGTCTAATACGCACGGAAGCCACTGTCTGCTAGATCACGACCGAAGTTGCCATAGCTGCACAAAGATCAGAACTGTGCATCAGAATCGCGATTGCTTTGGAGGCATTGTCGCGCACTCTGCTCGTCACTTTACTGTGCTTCCTCGGTTATCGCACTTCAGCTACTCGGTCCGTGACTAGACTGCTGCACCACCAGAACAGAGGGAAGACAGTGCTTTATTGCTCGGCGTGCAGAACTCGACCAGATCGATTTCTCCCTTGACCAGATAAGTGCGCGTCTTGCCGCTGCTCTTGGAGGGTAGGGAAGAATTTAATGTTCACCTCTTTGGAGGCGAAAAGATGGAAGGAAAAGTAATGTAATGTTAACCGCTTTGCGGTTCTACCGGTAGGAATGTAATCAGATTCCAAATAATAATGCCCCACTGCACAGTTTAATGGCTAGGCATTACACTCAATAAGCTCACAAATGTAATGAAATGAAATGTTTTACAAGTCTTACATTTTGAAAGGAAAAATTTTATAAAAAGACTATGAAGTGGAAATGTTTAGAAGTTTTCATTGAAAAGGTGAAATTTCATAATTCATGGCATGTAGGGCATATTTATGCATTCATGCACGAGATTTGCTTACTGAGCTTTTTAGCTCATTCCATTTCTCTCATTTTGCATTGCAGATGATATGTAGCCAGATGGTGTGAGGAGGTCACTTGTGGGCAAACTAAGATATCTGAGGCATTACTAAACAAATTTTATGGAATAAGATAGTTAATTGTCTAGAATGATTTTTGCATACCATTAGGATATTTCTTCTTTGGTTTAGCTGATTGTATTTCAAATTCTTTTGGGTTCTTCAAATTTYTGTTTGAATAATTGTTAGGTTGGTCAAAGATTTGTTGGAGCACATTTCTCTTTACATTGGATGTTTATTTGGATGGGAGTGTATGTGGTGAAAGGGTGTTTGAAAATATTGAGAACTTTTTGAATGTATGCAGGGGTAGTTACTGAAATTACAGAGGAAACCCTATTGAATTTTTATAAAATCTTTGATAAAGGTTAAGACTTCTTTTATTTCCTACAATAGTTGATTGTTCTATGAGTAATGTAATCTACTCTCAGCTTAGGATAGTTCCTAATCTGGGAGTGTTACATTTGGTCCTTAATGAGGGTTGAAGGAAGAGATTTTAAGGGAAGTACGAAGATGTATAGGGACTTGAGAAAGCATTTATGGTACATTGGTATGAATCGCGATGTAGTAGATTTTGTCCAACATTGCTTGAGTTGCCATCAGGTTAAGGCTAAACATCAATGGCCCTCAGGCCTTCTACGACATCTTATGGATCCAAAGTGGAAATGGGAACAAATTGGTRTAGATTTCRTGGTTGTTTGCCTAGGATAAGGAAGGGCTAYAATTCCATTTGGGCGATTGTAGGCCTTTTTATATGAGGACTACATATAATATGGAAAAGTATGCCAAATTGTATGTGGCAGAGATTTTTAGACTTAATGGAGTTCCACTATCCATTGTTTGATCATGATCCAAAATTYACTTCTTCATTTCGAAAGAGTCTACATAAGGCCATAAATATTCGGTTGAATTTTAGCATGGCTTTTCACCAGTAGATAAATGGACAGTCAAAAAGGACAACTCAAATCCTGGAAGGTATGTTGAGAGCTTGTGTTATTGATGTCCAAGATACTTGGGACAAATTTCTTCCCTTGGTTGAATTCTCCTATAACAATGGTTACCAAGCTACTATTAGTACGGTTCCTTATAAGGCACTCTACGRAAGGAAGTGTAGATCGCCAGTTCATTGGGATAAGGTTGGAGAGATGAAGTTTTTGGACTAGAGATAGTGCAATAGATAGTTGAGGTAGTTCAAAATATTCACCAACAGATGAAAACAGCTCAGARTAGACAAAAAAGTTATGCTAATAGAAGAAGGAAGCCTTTGGAATTTATAGTTGGAGACAAAGTCTTTTTGAAAGTGGCACCTATGAAAAGTCACAATGATAATTCTGGAAAAGGTAGAAAAGAGTTGAGGAAGAAGATAACAATAGTCAAGGTTCATTGGAAGAATCATGCAGTTGAAGGGGCAACTTGGGAGCACAACGACAAGATGTGCACCAACAATCCGCACCTTTTTGGTGAATTCTATATTTCGAGGACAAAATTTATTTTAAGGAATATGGTATTGTGATACCCATGATCAATTTTTTCATTTTTATGAATTTTGCATAATTATATAATTTATATCCTAATTCACTATTTAATTTATTACCATGATTGTTAGTGTTTTACTTATTTTGTATCGGAAGGACTTGGAAGCCATAACTGTTGATCTACCAATTAGAAAGTCAATAATTTCATTTTTCTTATTTATTATCTATTTGTTGCATTGTTGAATGAGTTTATTTATTTAATAATGAAATTCTATTGCTTTAATTTAATTCAAAGTTTATATTTAATAGGTTTAATTAATTTGGATATAGTCCATTAAAGCCCATTCTTTTCATCCAAAATCCTAAAGCCCTATTTCATTTTTGGCCTTGGCCCAAAGGAAATCCATAAACCTCAACCTATTTGGCTGAACATGGCCCAAATTCAAGTTAAAGTCAATAAAAAAAAGAATGAGGAAAGCCTCACTTCAACCGCCATTCTTGATAAAAGTTTGATGCGTCTRAGAGAGGGAAGAAGAAACAAAAAAGAACCAAAAGAGAATTCTCTACCAGCCACAACTTTTGACCTTGGTGCGTCTAAGGGGGAGAGAGAGAGAGAGAAGAAGAAGAAGAAGAAGAGAGTCTATGAGTGAAAAAGAAAAAAGGAAAGAGAGAAGAAGAAGCCGAAACAAAGGAAGAAACAGAAGAAGAAGAAAAACAAATTTTGCAATTACAGGTAGACGATAATGATGTTGTCCTGATATATGTGTTTAACTTTATTATTTTCTTTTCCTTTCTTTTTCTATTTTCGAGTGCATGCTCCTTGAATGATATTTGGTTGCATCAGTTTCTTTGGYAGTTAGGTGAAAARGATAAGAAACTTTATAGATTGTATTCATGAGTTAATTTCATGCTTTTCTCCTAGCATTCAAGTTCCCTTCTACATGCTTCCTACCTTTGATGGCTTTTTGTTGCTGATCAATTCAAGTAACTTTAGAAATTTGAGGTTACATTAATATGTAGTGCTTTTCTAATTTCATAGGTGTTGATCAAGAAAGCCTTGTTAAGGGTTTGACTTGTTAGAGAATGCTTTGTTATTACAAGTGAATCTAGTATGATGTGTATTTTTCTGGCAGATGTAAATGATGTCGTCTTTACTTTGGTTTTCTTCAAGTTCAAATGCTCCTGGTTTTCATCTGATGTTAAATTAAATTATCTTGAACTTATAAATGGTTTTCTTCTCAATTGATGTTGATGCGTCCTTTTATTAATTGTAGCTGGACTTTTGTTATTGATATTTTCTTCCAGATGACCAATAGACATTTGAATCTTATAATATTGTTGACTTCTTCGTGGTGTTGCTGTTGAGATTTATCAACCTATTTACTATTAGTTTAGATATATACATATATTCAATTTAATGTACGTTTAGTGGTTAGTCTAACTAATTGGTTATTAAGTGTTTAGGCTCATACTATTTCTTTATTCTTTTTTTTTTCTTTGTGACTGGAAATTTCATGGACATTCAAAAGATGATTTGATTCAATTATTCAAACCTACTGTGTATTAATTTATTGTAGATAAATTCTTTTAGGCAAGCTTAGTATATATGTTCTCAAATAAATAATTGGGTATACTTATTCATTTTAGCTAAAGACTTTTATTATATGCATGTAAGATTAAATTTTACATTATAGTAGAAAATTTTTAAATTGTTCTTTATGAGTATCCTTTTGTAATTAAACTAGGGTATTATCTTGGCACGTTGACKTTGTGAGCAGCAAAGGGACTCTGCTTGCAATTAAAGTAAATTAATTCCCTTAAGGAGTTCAAGTAAGTAAACTTCTTTCCTGTTTAACTGACTGAGGAATTTCTATTATAAATGTAATGTGAGTTTGTGATGTTGTTTTAAATACACAAAATACTATTTGTTTAYATGTTAGAACTATAAATTTGGTATCTGTTATATGAACATGTATTTCATCATCACGTGCACCATCTTTTGGGCAAATTACATGTTCATGATTTTGATATGAAAAACTGTGTTAAAGGATAAAGTTTGGAAAATAAAATCTTAAATGTCAAATGAATCCCAAACTTTAGGAATAGGAAAAATGGTATATTCCTGAGCCATGAAAGGTGTGAGTGGGAAATGATATGYGGGGGACCGACACACCAACCTAACCATCTTTGTAGAGTGAAAAATGAAAGTAAAGTTAACYTCTTTGTGAGGTAATGTGAAAGTGAATGCAAGTGAATTGTTAACAGCTTTGTGATGTTACCGATAGAAAATTTATTTGGTTCCAAATAATAATTGCCTACTACATGTTTAATGGCTAGTCACTACACCAAGTGAGCACACGTTAGAAATGGAAATCTTTAGAAAAATTCAATTTCATCACAAAAAATGCATGCATAGCATTAATGCATATGGTTTACTTACTGAGCTTTAACCCAAACCCTCCCCCCCCCCCCTTTTCCCTCCTTTTTACATTTGAGGTGATAATTAGCCAGGTGGTATAAGGAAATCACTCAGGAGCAGACCCTAATACCRAAGCTTTGTTTCTTTAGATAAAATATTATTTTCAATGAATTTAGTTGGATAATTTTAATTCTTTATTTGTTTATTGGTTTATTCTTTCAAAGTTTTTTTAATTATAAATAAATGAGTACATTTTGCTTGTGAATGGATCTTTTGGAAGTTGGAAGTAAAAGGGTGATGTAGATTATTTTTGGAGGTTTTAGTATTGAGTTTCTCTTTTTGCAAATAGGTTGGATATGTATATATCACAGAGGAGACTCTACCGAAATTTCTATAAAAATAATTACTTTAGTGCAGTAGATGAATTAGGGTGTAATAGTTGGAGTTTTGGGTAGGATGTGAGGAATAAGGAGAAGATGAAAGCAACATGAAAGAGGGGAATATTGGAGAGAAAGGTAGATAGAGTTAGAGTAAGCCGAGAGAGAGAAGGGAGATGGTAAGGAAATCAATTGAGGGAAAAATGAGGGAGTGAGAGAAGTTGGTTAGGAGTCTTTAAGGAGTAGAATCTTAGAGGAGAAGAGTAGCTCAAAGACTTCTAAAAGAAGCTTAGGCARAATCTTCARAGAGAATACACCTTGTGAGTGAGAAAGAGAAAGGAGTGAGGTAATTTTCTTAATGAGGAAGAAGATAATTAACATGCAAAAGAGTAAAAAGTCTTGGGGAAGGGAACTTGGTTAACTAGAGGAAGAATAGGAATCAAAGAAAGCAATTAATAATAAGACAAAGATGTATGCAATTTAACTTTGTGTGCAAGGTGGTAAGCATGCAAGAAATCAAAGTAAAAATAAAACAAGAATGTGTGTCTTATGCTAATGGAAATCGACCAACTTTTTGCATGCATGTAATGTGGCCAAGATTTTTCTCCTATTGGTCATTCTTAATTTAAAAAAGAAATAAAATTTTGAATAGACTCAGGATAGGGTTTAGAATAGACTTTTTTATTAGAAAGGAAATATTTAGATTCATTCTAATCAAAACAACCAAAATTAATTAATACTTCAYTATCTAAGTACACAACAAAATAGCCTGTAACTCGGACTTATCGTATAAAATATGTAACTAGTTTCGAAGCATGATATCCTAATTTTAGAAAACCCTGATTTCTAAATATCTCAACTAAAATCATAATCGTGAAATATACGRTTATATAACGATAATTACTCATCGAAAATTCTAGAGTTTTATAGAGTTAGTAACAAGAAAGTAAAAGTTAGAGTTAGTTATGAATGCTATAGCAGTAGTGAGCAATTCAGATGATATCTCATACAAAGCTACCTAATGTGCAAATGTAAGGAGTGTAATAAGACTTAACCATATATCTATGAGAGTCTTCACTATAGTTCCTCATTGATGTGTAATCTTACCTCAGTCAAATAAGTTTCCTTATCTCTACTGAGTCCTCGAATGCTGTCTCAGGAGTTACTTAGAGTTTAAAGAGTTCTRTTCCTTAAACTCTTAATAATTACTCTTGTATATTTCGCTTAGCACACCAACCATATATCTATGGTAATGACACTTAGCTACTCTTTTTGTACTTTTGAGTTCYAGAAGAAGTAATGTAAGCATTAGGCTTCCTTAACCCCTAATGGATCCTTTGTATGTCTAAARAGTTTCTACATATTAAACAACTATCCCTAATCTTAGACATTCAGCTTTGTCAAGCCTTGTTTTAGGATTAAGAATTAGAGAAATAGACTTGAGGAAGAATACTCATAAATCGACGTCTAACCTTTCATAATCTTGCCAAAACTCAAAAGCTTGTTCATTAAAATGCTAATCGATTACAACTAAGAGAAGCATGAATATCATCTATCCTCTCAAATCTAAGATTGACACAATAAAATCTGAATCTAAAGATGGGTTCTTTTGTTGAAGAGGACCCAAGCTAGTTATCTATCTTCTATTCTATTTTCTGAGACTAAGAACTCCTTTTCTTGCATTCAGCTGGCTCCTTTTATAGACCATAATACTACTGAATTCGCAATGCTGTAATTTTCAACACTTCTAATAGGCAGTTGCTGACTCCCCCAGATTTGTCTGTTAGTGTCCATTTTTGGTATTGTGGGCTGCATTGGTCCTTCTCTGCTTTAGCAATTTGGGAAAGAATTTGAAGTCAACTCCGACACATATTTTTATGTTGATTTCATCTCGATTGCTTAATAAATGCTAGAGATTTGTACTATGTCCTTCATCCTCATTCTGCATAGCCTTGACTCAAAAGCTTGGATGTTATAGCAATTTCCCTTATTTATAGACATCCTCTAAGAGCAAGCTTTTTATTGATAATGAAGCAATTTATGGACCATTATAAGCTTGGAACATGCTGACCCTAAACATAACTAAAATGAGGACACGCACTACCAATTAGAGTTCAAAGCACTAAGATATTAATGCAAAATGAGCAAAAATGGAGGCTAAAGATGAGCTATTTTAAAAACGTAGTAGGAGATTGTTAACTAATAGGTTTTAAATTTCCCTAATATTGTTTTGATAAATGAAAGTTAATATGATCACTAATTTGCACTCTTTTGCTTATAACTTTATGATATACTATGGAACAAAGAAGCATATGATCAAAACTGTCTTGAAGCATCAACGACTTATATTTTGGAGAAGTTGATGAAGTAAAAGAACTGTCTGAACCAGTTGAAGAGAATAGGCTACATGCTAAGTGCAATGATTTTCATTGTATAGATACTTTAGTACTTAGTTTTATTTTTTGAAATAGTGAGCAACAGCATTAGATGCCATGTTTTGATATTTGAATCTCAAAAATGATTTYCAAAACATTTATCAAGACATGTTTTATAAAATGACCCTTACACGAATTTGTTATATATAATTGAGTTTGATTTTGGAAATGTGTTAAAGATATGTTTCATGTCTTGGATGCACAATCTGATCACTAATAGACAAAATCGCATACATAATAAAGCTTCACTSATGCAAGTATACATGGTCCACAAGTAATATATAGTGAATAAGAGTATTGTCCCACAAGAATTGTTGGTTAAAAACTGATGGTTTAGTTTCCTAATAAAATCACTAGTTTGTTGGTTGTCACGAAAATATAGTAAAATAAACTAAAGTTATCTAATCACAATGATTCGGAAATAATCATAGCAATCGCACAAGCGATATGATCAAGAGCTTAAAAGTGCATTAGAGTTAAGAATCCCCTATGTACTAATGTCCAGGAAGTCAAAACATCAATGCTTCAGACTAGCTATGACAATGACTTCTGAGCAAATGCGACAACAAAGGCTTAGCCACAACATCAATGCTACAAACTGGCTGTAGCAATGAYTTCTGAGCAAATGCTACAGAAAAAGCTTAGCCACAATATCAATGCTRCAGACTGGCTACAGCAGTGATTGCTGTGCAAATGCTACAGTAAAGCTTTAGCTACAGTAGAAATGCAAATCRAGACAGAAATGACCTCAACCTTTCAGTTTGTTGGTCCTTATTCCTATTTCACTAAGTTGTTCTACCCGTCAAACTTCCTTTGATTAAGAAACGCGAATAAAATTCAAGTCTCATATGATCTTAAGGGTGGAATATGAATGTCTCTTATATTCTATGGTATCCCTAAGATATTATACATTATCTCAAGATAACTAAACCCACACCTACCTGTCGAAGTTACTAGCCTTCTCTTCTTTTTTCTTAATAAACGATCACAAACTTTACTCTATAATGTCACCAGAACTGTTGATGCAAAAATCGATATTTTGTGATGAAATTTCCTGATTACTAGGTTCAAGTCACAAAAATGGGAGTTGCTATACATACTCTTACCTAATATTACTTTTTGATGCAAAATTACACATGGTAATGTGCATAACTCTAGTTACTAGGCAATTCAAGGTATTGAAGTAGTTATTATAGTGCAAAAGTAAGTTCGTGGATCATACCAAAGGACACCCCCCAAACCTATTTGAAATTTTATTTTCCAAAGAATTTCATTCCATTTCTAAGACTAATAAGGGGTTTTTGCAATATAGTTTCAAAAGCATTTGTAAACGCAATTGAAATCACATTTATGTCCTTAAAATAGTGGCATATACAAGTATTGATCAACAACAATTAAGTGATGGCCATACATAGCGCTTGAAATTTTAAGGAATTACTCATACTTAACAAYATTTGGTTTAAGGAGTTAATGTGAAATATATCATCATGATTGTGAACAAGGTTCTGACAATTGAGCCAGGTTCAACATGTAGTAGAATTTAATTAAGGAAGTAATAAACTCAATGCTAGAGGTTGGCTCCAACAACGCATGTATGGCATTCAAGTACAGCATTAAGCAAACACAATCAATGTTGCAAATGGGCTGCAACATTGCACAGAACAGCATCTAATCATGTACATGCCTTTAACATATACCCGTTAAACTAACCATAGGCCAGAACAATACCAAAGAACAACATTCTGGGCAAGAAAAGCAAAATGATCTAAGGGAACATCCCAACAATTATACCTAACATTATATGAGCAAAATGACAATAGCAATGAAGGCAATTATACTTATACTAAGCTCAACAAATTAGGCAGAAGAAAAGGGAACATCCCATTAGCAAAACGATGGAGAAAATAACATCAATTAAGATAAAGCAATATAAACAGTAGCATCTCGACAACCAAAAGATGGCTCCAGCCGTACAAACTGTTTGAAACAGTATATGGACATAAAACTGGAAATATAGATAGCTAAAGTTGCGGCTAGCAACTGAATCAAAAAAACAGATCAAAGTAGAATTTAAGCACAACTTCCTTGTTAGTCAGATTCCTCGTCCATRGCTTCAAAATTGAAATCATCAGAATTATTCTGGGCTACTGCTTTACCCTTCTCTTTGAGAGAGTGGGGAAAGCGGTGAACTCCGGAAGCTTGCGAGAGGAGATAGTCCGAAGTGCCTTTGCAATGTCCCAATCAAAAAGTTTTCGATACTCCCAGTAAGTGAACTGGTGCTCYATGAAAGTCTTCCGGAAGGCTCTTTGTTCTTGCTGAAAGTTTTATGTAACACCCTCATATCATAACTGCCCTAATTCGGGAATGTCATCGACTTAATTCTCATATATTTAAACTTTCAACAAGTTTTATCATAAATAAAAACTTTAATTAACAGAACGACTCTTGGGTATCAAAGCCTGCTCCCAAACGATCTTCATGCACTATCTGATTAATTATCACCTGAAACGTAAAATAAGAAAATATAGGGTGAGCTACTAAGCTCAATAAGCAAATTCCATGCATGAATGCATGAAAAATGCC